>JAFMPE010119064.1:0-11017 GCA_024759925.1 Ficus religiosa | reverse complement strand
ATTCCCGAATGTTGTCGTCGGAACTTCCACCATCACTAATTATTGCCTGCACAGCAAGGTTCCTCCATTCTTGGCATCGTCGGAACTTCCACCATCACTAATTATTGCCTGCACAGCAAGGTTCCTCCATTCTTGGCATTCTTTCTCATTTCTGTCGCTCTATCACCCTCCATAACTTCTCTAATGCAAAACTCAATCTCTTTTCTGTCCACAATATTTCCATCCTCGTCACCAACCTTAAATCTGACTTCAACCTTCCACAAATCCTCAATAAGCTTGGCGTTGGTGGTTTGATCAGTCCACAGCGGCATTGCAACCATCGGCACTCCCAAGCTCAGAGCCTCAACCATAGAATTCCACCCGCAATGCGTGAAAAAGCACCAGACTGCAGGATGTGAGAGAACTTCCATTTGGTGAGACCACTTCACTATAAGTCCTTTCTCACTCGTCTCTTGGGAAAAGTTGTGAGGAAGATTTGAGTCTTCAGAAGACTTAACCACCCAAAGGAAGAACAAGTGGGTGGCTTTGAGCCCGAAGGCGAGCTCCTCCAGTTGCTTGGCACTCAAGTAAGACATGCTTCCTGGTCATCTTTGACGCGGTTGTCCAAGTATATGGATGGAATTGTTGGCCCGATTGTCAGCAACGGACAAACCTTAGATATTGAATCCAAAACCCAGAGTGGTTTCACATCATTAATTTATATGGTTATACATATACATATCAGATCCGATCGACACTACTAAAATGAACATTGGTGTGTGTTTGCAGTAATTAATTTAAATATACTCTATTGCATACATACATATACATATATATATATATATATAAATAGTTAGAAAAAAGACTTCTAGAATATGTGTATAGTTTGTCATATTCAGTTTTTTTTTTTTTTTTCCCTTTTTTTTATAGGGTCCAATAAAAAAGAGCTACAATAATTTGAAAAGTGTAATATTAATGTAGTATAAGTTTTCATTGTTATATATGATATCTTTAAAGTCATTGTCAAAGGAAAAAAAAAGTGTTACACGGTACATCTGTTTTTATTTATTACGGTCATGTACCTTATCAAAAGCATTTATTTAATTATTTATTTGCGATAAAAAAAAAAAATCTGATCAAGTATAACAATAAATGACTATGCTTTTCATATATTCAAAAACAAAACAATTATGCTGTATTTACCAATCAACTATCTCCAAAGAAATATTTGATCAAGTTATAATTAATTAATTTAACCTCTTCCTCCAACTCGTAGACGGAACCGAAGAGCAAGAAATTAGCTTCATGGGCGTTAGAAATCTGGCTCAACACCATCTCAAAGGAAGCCGGATAAGAACCTTCCACGCCAATGAACGACGGCATGTCCTCAAGGCGGCTGAGGAGCCGCAACCCGTCGACGGCGATGGGGAACGATGATACGGGAAGATTCAGCAATCCATGATGGACACAGTAATAGACGCAGTTGACAGTGCACGCCGTAGTGAAGAAGGCAGCTCCGGCTATGCCGAGTCGCTTGGCCACGTCCAGCGCCAATAGCAGGAAGGCATCATAGATGACACAATCGATAGGGTTGGAGGTGTTGTTGTGCCTGGTGATGAGCTCGGCTAGGGTTTTGGAGCCGCGGCTTCCATCCGGGATAAGTAGTCGGCGACGCTGGAGGCGTGGGAAAAGCCGCCGTCATCGAAGCCATCAGAGATGGTGTCGAATGCAATGGAGGGAGAAGGAGTAGGGTTGAAGGTGTTGGGGATGAAGAGGGTCGTGGCTAAGGGGGTTTCGAGGCCGTAGGAAGAGAGGCGCTTGCAGAATTGAAGCATAGGGTTGATGTGGCCTTGACTTGGATAAGGAACGGCCAACACATGATGAGGTGCACTACATATCTCGCTTTCCATGCTCTGACAAAAATTAAGATCTTATATATCTCAGACCTAATACACCTTCTGGTTTGTGGCTTTAACAAATATATGTGTGTGTGTGTATATATATATATATAAGAACTTGAAGGTGGGATTACATAACTTTAAAGTTGAATCATATGTGAAATTATGATTAGATTATGTTTGTCATCATATGAATATAACTTGTTGTTTTCTTAATATCATTTTTGGCTGGCCGCGATGGCTAAATGCCAATTATAAGAAAGCAGGACGAAAAAAAAAAAAAAAACCGAAAAGAAAAGGTGTATTACCTAATCCCATTTAATTTAGTTAAAGAGAAACGACAACCCTTTTTTTTTTCTTTCGTTTTAATGTATGCTTAAGAACTTGTAACTTTGTCTAAACATGCATCAATTATTTCATGACTGCGAAATATATTTTTATATAAAGAAGATACACATTGGTTTCCACATGTATATACACAAAATCTTAAATCCAGTACCTGATGGTATCCAGCAATGTGAATTTTAGTTACTGTAAATGTGAACTTCAGTTATTAGGAATGTAAATTCATGCAGAAGAAAATGTAGCTAAAGTGAATATGAATTCCACTCACTTTACATTTTCTTTTATATAAATTCACATTTTTAGTAGTTGAAATTCACATTCACAGTAATTAAAATTTACATTACCGGATACCATTAGATACCAGATTGAAGACCATTTCTATATATACACACACACTAGCTAGTATGAGGCACGTCCTTTTTTTTTTTTTTAATTTTTTTTGTTTAAAAAATTACTTGAAATTGAATATTCATATTTATTAATTTCACCATTAAAATAAAATTTTATAATTATTTTTCTATGAAAAATATTTTTCATAGATATGTTAATATTAATTTGTAATTTCAGTTAAATATATAATTTCTCTAGAAATAATTTATTGTCGGAAAAAAATAATAGCGAACAACTTAATACAGAGAAGGGGGACTATTTATCAAAAGAGGAGTAGATGAGTGAAGACTTTGTGGTTAGCAAAAAAACAAAAAATGACTTGTTGTGGATTCCCCATGAAGTTATAATATTGATGTGTAAGATGTCCAAAAAAAAAAAAAAAAGCATTCCATGTGAATTAATGTGAGCCATTGAATAAAAATAAATGGAAAAAGAGTAACCCTTAACCATTGGATTGTTACAAAGTTCTTTCCATATATATATATATATATATATATAAAGATGTGTGTGAACTGTGTGTAAACAAAATATATGCACACATATATAATTTGTATCATCAGCTTATCTCATGTATCTTGTGGCATCAGAGTTTGCCGATCTGTCCTGTCTCCAATTCAAACGGAGCAAATTAAAACTAAGGGTCCGTTTGGTGAATGAGTTGAATTTGAGTTGAGATGAAATTTTTAAATTTGAGTTGAGTTGACTTTTTAAAAAGTGTTATAAACTTTGTTGACTTTTCAGAAAAAGACAAAAATTGATATGAAAAAGTACAGTTTAGTTGGAGTTCAATTTTATTATCAAACAAAGCCTAAGCTGATAAAGAAGTTGAATTTTTATGCCGAGTTTGCAATCACCCTTAAAAATGCAGCACGTTGAAGCATTGATCACGTTGGACGTTGGCTATTATGTTATATATATATATATATATATATATATAATTTCATATATGAGCATGTTAAAATCACAATGCCTTGACTCAATCTACATCTATACGCGCGGCCACTGGTAGACACTAAAGTTGAAGTCTAACCTCAACCGATATGTAGTCCAATAAGCAAATCTTGGAGAGCGGGTTTAAAAAGAAAAATAAAATAAAAAAATGATATTAGCAGAGATTGTTACAAAATATACATACATACACCTGTTCTGGTTTATCGAAAATGTGGCTTTTTATCTTAAAAAAGTAAAATACAAATAAAAATTCTATTTTTATTTCTTCAATAAACTAGTGAAATTTCTTATAATAAACGGTTCACGAAACTCTATGATATTTAGTTAATAAACTTGTGTTTGCATAATTTAGTATAGATGCTAATTGTTCGTTATCAATAAATTTAAGGCTAATAAGACAATGAAGCAATTAGAAAGAAATTTATTTAAAAAAAAAAAACAGAGAGAGAGGAAAGGATACAAAGTGGCATGTGAGGTCATGTGAGTGTAAATAAGACATACATGTGGACTAAAACTATTTATGATACATATATGTGTGTGTGTGTGTAGATTAAAACTATATCGATAGATTTGAATTAAAAAGAAGCAAAATGAGTTCAAACCATTGGATTGATTCAACAAAGATTGTAGTGCAAAATTTTTTTACCTCCTCATTCTCTCTTCTATATATATATATATATATATATATATACTAGTATGGGAAAGTGCCTACAACACTTATGTGCTTTAGGGTGTGTTTGGTAAAAACAGTTTAAGTTGAAATTTTTAAGTTTGAGTTGGTTGACTTTTTAAAAATTAGTTATAATTTTTGTTGACTTTTCAGAAAAAGACAAAAATTAAGATGAAAAATTTGAGTTTAAGATGACGAGGCAAACTGAAGCTTAGATTTTACTTTGTCCCTTTAAGTTATATAAGAAGATGACTGAAAGCAATATTGTTCGAGTCTAGAGCACAGACTTTTATTCTGAAAATTCAAAGAGTACTGCTTAGGGTTTTGAGCGCCTTATTTAACAAGAAACCTGAAATCAGTGTGACCTAAACTAAAAATATATGTTCTGTTTTATTGAAATATGGCTTTTCATCTCAAAATAAAATACAAATAAAATTTTTTTTTTAATTTCTTGAGTAAAATGGTGAAATTTTTGAAAAATAAAAGATTCGCAAATCTCTATGATATTTAGTTAATAAAACTTGGGTTTGCATTAAACTCTATTTGTTCGTTATCAAAGCTAATAAATTTAGTTGAATAACTAAAACTTTTGGTTTAAAAATAGTGAAATCAACATTTTAAAGAATAATATCAAGAGAAATGTTTTAAAGAAATTAAATGAGAGGAGAAAGTGGGAAACAAAATATAAAGTTGAAAGGAAAAATAAAATGTGAATAAAGTTGATATTAGAGGAAAAGAAATATAATGGTGCTAATTAAGTTTTGTGTACCATTTGTGAACAAGAAGAGTATAGAAGAGTTTTTTTTATGGTCACTCTTTTTTTTTTTTTTTAAACTGTGGATGGTTATAGAAAAAATTATAAAAACAAGTGCATAACTTATTACAAATGATGCTTCGTATGACTTTTTATGGCAGGTTAACCAACTGTTAACTTTATACGTGAAATCACACCCAAATATAGTACGTTAAAGGCCAATAATACAATGAGAGATTAGAAAGAAATTTATTTAAAAGAGAGACAGAAAATAATACAGAGTGGCATGTGAGGTGTGAGTGTAAACAAGATATGTGGACTAAAACTATCATTAGATTTAAATTAAATAGAAAAACAATGAGTTTGAATCCTTGGATTGGTTCAGCAAAGGTTGAAGTGCAAAATTATTTTATCTCCTCGTTTTCTCTTCTATGTATAATACATGGATGATAGACATTAGAGATATTATAGGTATACTCTCTATTCTGTGAGCTGAAACGATTTCATTTTCCTTGGGACATGCGACTATTGTAAACAAATGCTGATAGAGATAGAAAATATAAGAATACAAAAACGATTTAGATTTATGGAAGGTATAACTTGTATTGTTTGTTGTAGTCACTTGTCAGGAAGGCTTCATAGTCATCTCTTCGAATTTGTTTGAAAGGCCAAATCTGTATTATTGGATTGAAATAAAAACGAGTGAACATACTAGTTTTCCCCGAATTTTACAGAAAAACCTCCACTCTCTCACTCAAGCACAGGCCATTAAAAAATATTCAAGTGTCACAGTGTTAAAAAAACTAGCACATTGTAAAACAGATTAGTAGATCGTTCAATGAAACGTTCATTTTTTTTAAGATCACATGTATATGTGATCGAAAAATGTTACTGACTAAACCCTTTTTTCATGAGATGACAAGCATTTGTTGAACATAAATGCATGCCACCTCTTCCAGAAAATCGAAACTGTTACAAAAGATCCAGTTGACATGTTGAAAAATTAGGATACTGATCCAAGAAAATATTCAACAGAACTGGGTACGAGCCCGGAAATGACAAAATAGGATGGCATGTCGTTGATCTCCAGGGGCAGCAACGACGGCAGCAGCACTGCTGGCCTACTAAAGGGGTGGGGTGCTAATTGTGCCTTGATACATGTGGTGACGTATTTGCTAAAATGGAGCAAGACTGAGTAAGGAATGGTGCTCCCGGAAACCAAAATCTGTAGCTACTATCCAAAGCCCACGGCAAGATAGCATCATAGATGACAACCCGACCTCGCGGTTTTTCTTAATGATGTCGGGTTAGCTGTGAAAAACTGCAGCTTTCAAGTGATGGAAATAGGCGTCCGTGAGTTCGAGCTTTTTCGCATTCACGTGGAGGATTTGGAAGGGAATGAATGTGGACATGATGGGATTCGGAGTAGGTTTGCATGGAGTTGAGAGAGGATTCGGTTGCAAGAAGGGTGATTCGGAGGAGGGCCTTAGAGGCAAAAGACGCTTGGAGAATTGGAGCATTGGCCCTGCAAAAGGGTACGGGGTGACAAGGATGTGCATCCCTTTTTCAATCCTTTTCATTTTCCCCCTCTTTCTTCACAGATATATGCCCCCTTTTTCTCTCTCTCTCCTAACGAGGAAGCAGGGAACAGACAGGGGAAACAGGGGATACTGAAAATCCAATAGCAATAAATGAAAAAGATCCCCTTAGAGGGAAAATACGCAGAAACACCCAATTGCCATCTGAGCTTGATTGTAAATATAGGCAATTTTTTTCCTACACACACACACACACATATATATAAATATATTTTTTTGGTGCAAAGAAACGTGTATAATAAAATACAAGCATATTTTGATTCTTCCGCACAAAAAGACAAATGGAGGGGAAAATGGTAAATATGTAATTAAAAAAAAAAAAGAAAAAAGCTTAATGTTATAACACGTGTTTTCCTTTGAAAATATATATACATGTATGTGTATTTTATTTGTAAGCACTCCTCATCCCAATTTTTTTTAAGACCGGTCAAGACTTGAATCTTAGATTTACCGAACCTAATATCCTGCAAAGCAAAGTTCCTCCATTTCTTAGCTGTCTTTCTTATTTCTGCGGCTCTATCAACCTCCATAACTTCCCAAATACAAAACTCAATCCCATCGTTGTCAACCTAATTTACTCTCACTCCAACCTTCCACAAATCCTCAACAAGTTCGGCGTTGGTGGGTCGATGAGTTCAAATTTAACATCAAGTATAACATATCATAAACCTTGATATTTGAATGATATTGATTCATATGTGGACTTTTTCATTTAAAAATTGTAACACTGTGATTTTTATCAATGAAAGAAAAGGGCTTTAAGTCTCCAAAAACCACCTTACATTTTTTTCATTTAATTGATATTTTAATTCCTATATAAATTAAATTAATTAATTTATTAATTATTGAGTATCATTATTTTCATTTAATGAATACTTCAGTTACATTTTAAGTTCTCGTGTGAACCACAAGGTACCTGTTGAGATGAGAAGCCTCGTTGTTTGACATACTTTTATATAGCTTTTGTTACCCCTGCTTATACACTGTAGGTCTTTTTAAATTTTTTTTTAATAAGATAATTAATTAAAAAAACATTGGATTTATGTTGATAATTAAGTATGTATTGATGATTTTATTATGCGTTAAGTAAGTACAATGAATCTTAGTTACTGTAGGATTTTATATGATTAAATGTTTATAAACAAATTAATCACAAGTGTGTACAATGATTAAGTAGATTCATGAATTTAGTAGCTTAGGTGAGTACAATGAACCTTAGTTATTTGAATAAGCACATTAAATTTTTCTAGTTTTGAGATAGCTGCAGTGAAACTCCATGTGCATTATTCAGCTGATCCATCAGTTGCTCTTTTCACACACTCGGCAAAGAGAGTAAAGAACGTAGAGGGTACATATTTCAGACTTAATATTTGTATTTTAGACTTTGTATCAGCACTGAAAAACTTATTACAAATATCATCAAAAACACACATACTTATAGATAGAGCATCATGAGGTCTGTATTAATTATTTCCAGAGCGCTTAAATTTTAGCTTCGATATAAATTCACGAATGTTGTTGTCGGAACTTCCACCTTCACTAATGGCCTGCAAAGCAAGGTTCCTCCATTTCTTGGCATTCTTTCTCATTTCTGTGGATTTATCACCCTCCATAACTTCCCTAATGCAGAGCTCAATCTCTTTTCTTTCCACAATCTCATCATCCTCACCAACCTTAACTCTGACTCCAACCTTCCACAAATCCTCAATAAGCTTGGCGTTGGTGGTCTGATCGGTCCACAGCGGCATTGCGACCATCGGCACTCCCAAGCTCAGAGCCTCAACCGTAGAATTCCACCCGCAATGTGTGAAAAAGCACCCGACTGCAGGATGTGAGAGAACTTCCATTTGGTGACACCATTTCACTATAAGCCCTTTCTCACTCGTCTCTTGGGAAAAGTTGTGAGGAAGATTTGAGTCTTCAGAAGACTTAACCACCCAAAGGAAGAACAAGTTGGTAGCTTTGAGTCCCAAGGCGAGCTCCTCCAGTTGCTTGGTGGTCAAGTAAGCCATGCTTCCAAAGGACACATAGACAACGGAGTGTTGAGGCTTGGCGTCGAGCCAATTGGTGATGGCAAGAGATGAGTCGGATTGAAAGAGGTTGAAGCCGTACTTGTTGTCATCTTTGATGCGGTTGTCTAAGTAGATGGACGGAATTGTTGGCCCCACTGTCAGCAACGGCCAAACTTTTGACATGGAATTCACCACCTGCTTTTCACATCATTAATTTATATGCTTATACGTAATACGTATCAGATCCGATCGACACTTTTTGGATGATCATTGATGTGTGTTTGAAGTACTTAATTAAAATATACTATACATTACATACATATAAATATATAGTGAGAAAAAAGAATCCTGGCCTACCTATGTAGTTTGTTAATCATCTACTTTATCTTGCATTTGGTTCACCTGTTGAAACTAAGGGTTAGTTTGGTAATTAGTTTAGTTTAAACTAAGTTGTACTTTTTTCATTATGGTTTTTGTTTTTTTCTGAAAAAGTTTTTTGTCTTTTCTAAAAAAGTTTTTTGTCTTTTCTGAAAAATTACTATTGAAACTTAAAAATTTTAAACTAAACTCATTCACCAAACACCCCCTAAACTTTTGAGTTAGATTAGTTTGATTTTTCAAAAACTATTAAAATTTTTGTTGACTTTTCAAGAAAATACAAAAATATATTAGAAAAGTTTAGTTTGAAATGGTGTTTTAAATAAAGGCTTAATATATAAAAACTAGATACAAGAATTTTGAAAGTGTAACACTAATTTAGAATATTTAGTTTTGGTTGTTTTATAGTCATTGTTAAACGGGAAAAAATGATAAACGGTATATTTTTAATGTCATTGCTAAATTTTTATGTCATTTTTTTTAATGTTTTTGCCATTAAAAAAATATGATCAAGTATAATAATAAATGAATATTCATCTTCATATATTCAAAAACAAAACAGTTATGTTCTATTTGCCAAATTAATGCAATCAACTAATCTCCAAAGAAATATTTGATCAAAGTTATAATTAATTAACTTAACCTCTTCCTCCAACTCGTAGATGGAACTGCAGAGCAAGAAATCAGCTTCGTGGGCGTTAGTAAACTGGCTCAACACCAGTTCAAAGTAAGCCGGATAAGAACCTTCCACGCCGATGAACGACGGCATGTCCTCAAGGCGGCCGAGGAGCCGCAACCCATCGCCGGCAGTGGGGAACGAAGATACGGGAAGCTTCAGCAGTCCATGATGGACACAGTAATAGACGTAGTTGACAGTGCACGCCTGAGTGAAGAAGGCAGCTCCGGCTATGCCGAATTGCTTGGCCACATCCAGCGCCCATGGCAAGAAGGCGTCATAGATGACACAGTCGATAGGGTTGGAGGAGTCGTTGTGCCTGGTGATGAGCTCGGCTAGGGTTTTGGAGCCGGCGGCTTCCATCCGGGATAAGTAGTCGGCGACGCTGACGGCGTGGGAAAAGCCGCCGTCGTCGAAGCCATCGGAGATGGTGTCGAAGGCGATGGAGGGAGAAGGAGTAGGGTTGAAGGTGTTGGAGATGAAGAGGGTGGTGGCTAAGGTGGTTTTGAGGCCATAGGAAGAGAGGCGCTTGCAGAATTGAAGCATAGGGTTGATGTGGCCTTGACTTGGATAAGGAACGGCCAACACATGATGAGGTGCACTGCTTTTCTTGCTCTCCATTTCTCGACAAAAATTAAGATCTTACATATATAATCGCAGGTCTACTGCTTAGTGCCTTCAACAAATATCATATATATATATATATATATTTTGAAGGTGGGGATTACTTACATAACCTAAAATTATAAATTATCATTAAGTTTACGTTTGATTTATTAATTAGAGATGAAATTTTTAAATTAAAATTAATATAAAACAAATTTAGTTTAATTGAAATTAAACTCTAAGGTAAAATGATAATTTTTATAATCACATGGATACAATTTGCCATTTTCTTAATATTATTCTTGGTCCGCCACGAATTATAAGAAAGCAGAAAAAGTAAAAAGAAAAGAAAAGGGCTGTCCGCGTAATGTCTAATCCCAATTATTTTATTTAAAGAGAAGTCTGACAAATCCAACAACCCTTTCTTTTTTTTTTCCTTTCGTTTTAAGATATAGTACTTAGCAACTAGTAACACTTAACATGCATCAATTATTTCAGGACTTTGAAAAAGCAATATCTTTATCTTTATAAATAAGTGTTTATAATGTGGTCAAATCTTTTGTTGACAATAATATTCATTTGCTTTTGCCTCAAGTCTCTCGTACGCTTGGTCCAACTTACCATCGGTTGGTCGGCCTAGATTATTTACTATTACTTTTAGGAGTTTTGGAGTTTTTTGAGGATATTTTTGGAATTTCAAGTAATATTGATTCTTTCTGGAAACGAACACGTGTTCTGTTCTTCTGAAACCAAACCGACC
>JAFMPE010119045.1:0-11574 GCA_024759925.1 Ficus religiosa | reverse complement strand
GATAACCTCAAGGCCCAAATCGAGTCTTTGACACGACAGATTGAGGCCCTCAAAACCAAGGAAAGTAGAGGAATCCACATGATCGCAAGGGCAGAGTCACAAGAGCCATGCTTCATTTATGGAGGGATGGAACATTTAGCTAAGGATTGCCTTGATGTAATGCCTTAGGGGCATACAACAAGCCTTTCTCTAACACGTACAACCCTGGCTGGAGGAACCATCCAAACTTCAGTTGGAGAGATTCCAATCAAACACAACCATCAGGTGGACAATGGAGAACGGAGCAACAGCCACAGCCACAACCACCATAGGCGAATTCTGCACCTCAGTATAATGCACAACCGCCGAGGAGTTCTCTCGAGAATACCTTGTAATCTTTCATGGAGGCACAGACTAGGATGAACCAAAAGTTCGAATCACTTTTTACGCAAATGGTGGAAGAAAGTAAAGAGATGAAGAGTCAGATCACCAAGCTGACTAGTGCCTTAGCTGTTTAAGAACGAGGCAAGTTTCCCTCCCAAGCTCAATCCAACCCCACGGGGCAACACATGGCACAAACTTCTAACTCTGAAGGGCGAAACATCAAGGAGGTCAATGCCATCACCACTCGTAGTGGCAAGACTTTGGACGAACCATCGAGAAATCCCGTCACTTCAAGTAATCAAGAAGTCGCCCCCAAGAAAGATGAGCCAACTGAGCTTCCAGTAAAGGTGCCTTTCCCCCAAGCTCTATGATCTGCTGGGAAAGTACTGGATAGTCAAGGTGAGATCCTAGAGCATTTGACTCAAGTGAAGATTAATCTTCCTTTGCTTCATGTGATCAAGCAAGTGCCAGCTTATGCCAAAGTCATCAAGGATCTGTGCACCATCAAAAGGAAGCACCATGTTAAGAAGACCGCCTTCTTGACGGAACAAGTGAGTGCGGTGATCGAGCAAAAGGTGCCACCCAAGTACAAAGATCCTGGTTGTCCCACCATCTCGTGCCAAATTGGGACTCAAGAATTCAGCCAAGCTTTGCTAGACCTTGGAGCGAGTGTCAATCTCATGCCTTATTCTATCTACTCGCAACTTGGTCTGGGAGAAATTAAGCCCACATCTGTGGTTTTGCAGCTAGCTGATTGTTCGATCAAGAAGCCTCAGGGTATAGTTGAGGATGTTCTGGTTCAAGTTGAGAAGTTTTATTACCCCGTTGATTTCCTTGTCTTAGACACCCAATCTGTGGTGAGCATAGAATCCAAGATTCCCATCATTCTCGGTAGACCTTTCCTTGCTACAGCCAATGCTTTGATCAACTGTAGGAATGGTCTCATGAAGATATTGTTCGGGAACATGACCTTGGAGGTAAATGTCTTCCACATTGCGAAGCAGTCACACGATGATGATGAGTGTCACCAAACGTTTCTGATCGACACACTCGTGTCAGAGGAGGTTCAACTGCAGGGCGATTCTGATAATCTTGATGATCTCCTCCACAATTCCGACTCTGACAGTTCCGGTCCTTGTGAGTTAGCCAACAATGCTACCATCTATAAAGACTCACAAGGCAGAGGAATCAAGTTTTGGAAACCACATTTTGAAGAGCTTCCTCGAGAGAAAGAAAAGCCAAAACCATCCACTGAAGAGATCCCAACGCTTAAGCTGGCGCAATTGCCTGAGGGTTTGAAACATGTCTTCCTAGGAGCTGATGATACCTTTCCTGTTATCATTTCATCTAAACTTGACGCATCACAAAAGCAGCGGTTAGTCAACATGCTACGAAAGCACAAGGCTACGTTAGGTTGGACGATTGCTGACATTAAGGGTATTAGCCCCTTAATTTGCTCCCATCACATCAAACTGGAAGACGGAGCTATTCCACGAAGGGATCCCCAAAGGAGACTGAACCCAATGATGAAAGAAGTTGTGAAGAATGAGGTCTTGAAGCTTTTGGATTTAGGTATCATTTATCCAATCGCTGATAGCAAGTGGGTCAGTCCAACTCAGGTAGTGCCCAAGAAATCGGGGGTGACAGTGGTGGAGAACGAGAAAGGGGCTCTTGTCCCCACAAGGACTGTTACGGGTTGGCGCATGTGTATCGACTACCGAAAGCTGAACGCCGCCACCCGCAAGGATCATTTTCTGCTTCTGTTCATTGACCAAATCTTAGAACGCGTAGCTGGTCACCCTTTCTACTGCTTTCTTGATGGCTACTCAAGTTATTATCAGATCGAGATTGCATTGGAGGATCAAGAGAAGACTACTTTTACCTGTCCTTTTGGTACTTATGCCTTCCGGCGCATGCCATTTGGACTGTGTAATGCGCCAGCCACCTTTCAGAGGTGCATGATGAGCATTTTCAGCGACATGGTCGAGAAATATATGGAAGTGTTCATGGATGACTTGACCGTTTTTGGTGATTCCTTTGACTCGTGCCTTCTCAACTTGGAAGCTGTTTTGACAAGATGTGAACAGAAAGGTCTCGTGCTCAATTGGGAGAAGTGCCATTTCATGGTGCCATCTGGCATAGTCTTGGGGCATGTTGTTTCTGAGAAAGGGATTGAGGTCGATCAGTCTAAGACTGAACTTATCTCTAAATTGCCCACCCCTAAGTCAGTGAAAGAAGTTCGGTCATTTCTTGGCCATGCTAGTTTTTATAGGAGGTTCATTCAGAATTTTTCCGCGATTTCCCGACCCTTATGCAACCTCCTAGCTAAGGACTCAGTGTTCACATGGACACAAGAGTGTGAGGAGTCCTTCCGAACACTTGTAGCTAAACTGACTTCTGCCCCCATCATACAACCACCAGATTGGAGCCTTCCTTTCGAAATCATGTGTGATGCAAGTAATTATGCTGTGGGGGCCGTCCTTGGACAACGAAGGGAGGGGAAGCCTTTTGTTGTGTACTACGCAAGTCGAACTCTAAATAGTGCTCAAACAAACTACTCAACTACCGAAAAAGAGTTGCTTGTTGTAGTGTTCGCTCTCGACAAGTTTCGCGCATACCTGATTTGATCTCCAATCACCATCCTCATAGATCATGCAGCCCTTAAGTATCTTCTATCCAAAAAGGATGCCAAGGCGCGATTGATTAGGTGGATCCTCTTGTTGTAGGAATTTGACATCACAATCAAGGACAAGAAAGGAGTCGAAAACGTTATGGCTGACCATCTCTCTCGACTCGAATTTAGTGACCCCGCCGACGGTCCTGCTATCCAAGATGATTTCCCCGATGAACATCTGTTCGTTGTCACCAAGCTCCCTTGGTACGCTCACATCGTCAACTACTTGGTGACTGGCGAACTTTTTGCTGATTGGAGTGCTCAAGATAAGCGCAAATTTTTGGTTGAGGTGCGAAATTTCTACTGGGATGACCCATACCTTTACAAATACTGCCCTGACCAGATCATGAGACGATGCATTCCTGACGATCATAGTGTTCTGAACTTTTGCCATAACGATGCATGTGGTGATCACTTCTCCGTGAAGAAGACTGCCACAAAAATCTTATAGTGTGGTCTTTATTGGCCCACTTTGTTTCAGGACACTAATGAGTTTTGTCGTTCTTGTCTGAGGTGCCAAAAGTTAGGTGCTTTGACCTGTCACCATATGATGCCTTTGAACCCAATTATTGTGATAGAGATATTCGATTATTGGGGGATAGATTTTATGGGACCATTTCCATCTTCTTTTGGTTATCTTTACATTCTCCTTGCTGTGGACTACGTTTCTAATTGGGTAGAAGCCGTGCCGTGTCGAACCAATGCTAATGCAATAGTTGTGAAGTTCTTGAAAGAGAATGTGTTATCTAGGTTCGGTACTCCGTGTGCCATCATCAGCGATCAAGGAACTCATTTCTATAACCGTTCTTTTGAGGCTCTCATGCGCAAATACGATGTGATCTATAAAGTCTCAACCGCTTATCACCCACAAACGAACGGCCAAGCTGAGTTGGCGAACCGAGAGATCAAGCAAATCTTGGAGAAGACGGTAAACCCCGACCGCAAAGATTGGTCTTTACGCCTTTCCGATGCACTTTGGGCATACCGTACTGCATACAAGTCCCCTCTTGAAATGTCTCCTTACAGACTTGTCTTTGGAAAAGTCTGTCATTTACCTGTAGAGCTTGAACATAAAGCTTATTGGGCTATTAAAGCCCTTAACTTTGATCTCAGTGCTGCAGGTATACATCGCAAGCTCCAGCTGTCGGAAATTGAGGAGTTAAGAAATGATGCATATAATAACTCCAAGATTTACAAGGCTAGAATGAAGGTGGCTCATGACAAGCAGATATTGAGGAAGAACTTCGAGCCAAATCAGAAGGTGCACTTTTATGACTCCCGTCTGCATCTCCACCCAGGTAAGTTAAGGTCGCGGTAGACTGGTCCATTTATAGTGAAACAAGTCTTTCCAACTGTGTTGTCGAGATCGAAGACCCAAGCGATGGGAGAATTTTCAGAGTCAATGGTCAGAGATTGAAGCATTACATTGAACGAGTAAGCCAAGCTGAAGAGATTATTCTTAAGGCCCTGGTTTATGAGTAGTTTGCTTCCAACCCTTTCTGTATTATACTTTTGTTTCTTTTATTTTCATGTGTTTTGTGTGCTTTATTTCCAGTTCGTCTTTATGTGCTTTATTATTTGTTTGTGTGTTTCAGAGCATCAGATCAGATAGCTCATCTATTTTCCCACCATCATCATCTAGGTGTTCTCTTTCTCTGTTCTCTCCACATTTGTACATATTTTTAGACATTGAGGACACTGTCTGATTTTTGGTTGGGGGTGGTGAGCATATTCATGCGTGAGTTTAATTTTTGTCATTTTGGAATTTGGGTCAAAATTTTTGCAAAGTTATCTAAGTGTGATTTCAAAATGTTTGGTTTGAGTTAGTTTTTGTTATCTTGACTATTAAGAAATGATTTCTAGAGTTCTTTTTGTGCACATGCTAAATCTTGTGGTAAGATGGTTGTTAATACATTTAGTTGAGAAGAATTCCCGAGTTTAAGTATTTCAATTTTGGTGAGTTGTGAGAGTTGAGAAAACAGCTTTTTGAACTTTTATTGATCTTTCGAGTTGATACAATCACTATTTGGAACACCACTAATTAATTTGTACTTTTGATTGAGGGATGATTTTTGGTTAGATAGAATTGATCTTTTGTAATAGAGCCTTATTCTATAATTATTCGTCATTTTTCCTATGTATCATCTTAAAAAAAAAAAAAGAAAAGAAAAAAAAAAAGAGCAAGAGCAATCAATTCATCACCAATATTCATGTAGTTTGGTATAATTTCATCTGGTGTTGCATAGCAATCAAAAGAATTCCTTACTACATTTGTTCTATTAAGCATGATGTCTCTTGTCAAAAAAAAAAAAAAAAAAAGAGAAAAAAAGAAAAGAAAAGAAAAGAAGGGTGTTACACATTTATTTGTTTGTATTTTATGGCTCTTTATTTGTGTAAATTTCTATTTGACCCAAATTAAATTCCAAAAGTTGGTTTATGGTGTAAGTGGTATAATGTTCCAAATATTTGATTCGCCTATCATTTGATCAATGGTTGTTTATTAACTTATCCTTAAATTGCCTTCTCTCATTTGAGTGTTGACTGATTTCTTTCCAACTCCATGAGTGAAAACCTCCGCATTAAAATATTTCCAACACCTGTGAGGTAATGGAGTTGAGGCTTCTTCTTGGTGAATTTTTCAATACTATTTGTGTTACAGACTGTGGTAAGAAGGATATGGTTTGGTGCACACACACACAACTCTGGAGTAATAACTGAAGTAGTTTGATAACATTTTCTGATTTCTTGCTAATATTTTGTTTGAGTGCTTAGATGATTTTGCAGGTTTCGATTTGAATTTTCAGCTTAACTTGATTTTTCTTTCGCTTGAATTGCTAGAGACTAGCAATAAGCTGGTTGGGGGTTGTGATAAGTGCACAAAAATGCACTTTTATTGTTCAAAATTGTCAAAATAAATTAAGTTTTAATTGGATATTTTCATGATATTAATTCATAATATTTTACTTTGAAAATATTTATAATTTTATTTATTTTGATTGATTAATTGATTTATTTATTTTTCTTTCTGTCCTCCTATTCTTTTTCCTTTCTTTTCCTTTTCTTTCTCTTCTCTTCCGCAGCCCAAGTCGGGCGTGATTCCTGCTGCCAGTCCAGGTCCAAGATCCAAGCTGCAGCTCCAGCCCATCAGGCCCGCGTGAATCTAGCCCCTCCTGCGCGCCACCACTCCAGCTGCCCAGCGTGAATTTCAGGCCGTGTGCCCCAGTCAAGTCCGCGCGAATCTCAGGCCGAGACTCTAGCCCAAGTCTGCGCGCCACCAACCCAGCGCCCAGCCCATGCGATTTCAGCAACTCCAGCTGGCCAGCGCAAATCTCGGGCCAAATCTTCACTCCAGCTCGGGCCCGTGAATTTCGGGCCATGTCTCCAGTCAAGCCCGTGCCCAGGAAATCAGTTTCTCTTGGCTGGTTTACCGCGAGTATTCACTCGGATTTCCAGCTGATAGCATGATTTTTGGGCCGAGTTTTGAAAGCTTATAAAAGGAGGATTATTCAACAAAGCTAAAACATTTTTTTTTTTCCATAAGTTTTTAGTGTTTATTTTCTTGTTCTTGTATTTTTCATCTCATGTTTTCTTGTTACAATTTTGTGAGATGAATTGCAAGCTAGGCTAAATTTCTCTTGGTGAAGCTAGAGATGAACTCATGTGTTGAGTATTCCAATTGAGGTTTTGGTTGTTTGATAATGCATATATATTTGAATGAAATATTCTTTTCTATTTTCTAATTGTATTTGAATGCTAAATATTATGTGCTAAGTTTTTATATAGATTCAGTCATGCTTTTTCTATGTAAATTTTATCATGTAATGTTTTGTAACTAGAATTATTTTATAAATTGATCTTTTAATGCAATATTGTCGATTTTAGATAATTTATAATAATAATCTTTTTGGCCTTAAGGTGAGAAGTTTAATTCATTTGAATACTTTGGTTGAATCAAAACTAAAATTGGAAAACAATACACATGAGGGATTCTTGATGCTTTACCGCCTCTATATTATCGAACTTTTCTCCTTTTTAAATTACGTTGTCTTTAAATTTGTTTAAAAATCGCAAAAACACTTCCTCTTCTTCTCTCTTTGTTTACTTATTCCTCTAACGCTTCTATTCCGCTAATCTCTTCTTGTTTGTTTTTTATCACCTTCTCGTGGATACAACCGCCTGATCTGTGCTACAATGGACCGCTTGTTTTTGTACAAATTTAGGCATAATCGGGAAGGTTGAAGACAATTATAAAAGTGATGAGGAGGTGGATATGATAGACTTATAAATAACTTTTTTTTAATCTTTTTATATTTCCATGATGTAAATAGCCCCATTATGTTCTTCATTAGAGACCATTTTTAAAGTTTTAGAACTCTGTTTGTTGCAACATGTAATGGTTAACATGTTATCTTTGCTCTTCAATATTTTTTTGTCAAATCATTAGCACTGATGTCACAATTTAATTGACTTGTTGGTCATTATGAAAATGACCATTTGTATACAACTATCAAATGCTAGGCATATCTATGCTTTTTTTTTTCCCCCCATTATAGACAACGTATGATAACTTCTATTTGTGTTTTAGAACCCCTGTTGTTACATTAATTTCAATATATTTTTGTCAAACCATTAACACTGAGGTCACAATGTAATTGACCTGTTGGTCATTATGAAAATGACCATTTGTGTTCAACTGTAAAATGTTAGACAAACACAATCAGTCATAACACATAAATAAAAAAACCCATAAATGTAGTACTTAAAATCAATGACATAAAGTTATAGTAAACTGTGCGTAAATGCAGATACAAATTAGTGATAAAACCATCACATAACGGCACTTTGAGGTGTGAAAGATCTCTGCGACCTTGTTGTTGGGCCCTTGTGTAACGGTATTGGGTTAATACAAGTTTACCAGTTGTGTCCATAACCATGACATCTACTATACCGAACAGCCTTCGGTTCCTCACCTTGGTATAAAATCCTAGTAACCCTTGGCCTTCTAGGACCACTCTTTGTCTTGGGAAGATTGACAACTTGGGATCTGATTTCTTTAGAAACATCCTAGCCCTTGGCACTGTCGATCGGATGAACTATATGTTCATAGGATGCATAGAGAGCCTCTTTCATGTAGTAATGAGAGCAATAATTATAGGATCAATTCATTGGTAGTTATAGATGGCCATAGCATGACGACAAGGAATTTGATCCACCTGAAAGCGCCCACAGGTACAAGTCTTTTCTCTCATATCCATAATCTAGGTCTGAGCAGCCTTGTTAGTAATGGCATACTCAAATTGATCAGTTGGCCGAGGCTGTAAACAAATGGAAGTTAAACACAGTAGTTTCTTCGAAGTCATTATCAATATTACTACAAGGTCACTTAAAAAATTATCAATAATTACAAAATTTAGCATATACCTTAAGTAGTAATTATCATGTACCGTTACTGTTAGTTCCAATGAAAACTATGTGTGAAGAAGTTTCTTTGCCTTGGGGGGCCGGTTTTAGGGCCTCTTTACGTCTATCGACAGACCACCTTTGTAGTATTTCTTTTAACCATTCTACCAAGAATGCCACTAGCATTAACCTGGCTTTCTGATCCACACTGTTTAATGACTCGGCAATATTGGTTGTCATAATTGCATACTTCCGTCCATTGAAGTATGGTTGCGATCATTATTAAAAAATAATTACCATGTGATCAATATATAAGTTACCATGCCGGTCATTAAAATAATTACCATGGTTAATATAGAATTTACCTTTGTATAACTCTACATCATCGCCCCGCAGGTAGGTCAGTGCAGCTTTCTTCCCTCGCCATGCTCTTAGATAATTGAAAAACACTCCAAATTCATCCTGCACATCCCAAATTCCCAAGGTCTATATGAGTAATTAATCGGATCCACATATTTTGCCTTCACACACTCCCTGATCATCCAACTCTTGGCTTGATGATGATGCTCTTGAACGATTTCAATAGAGCAAGTATGGACTTCATCGTGCCTCTTAACAATAAACAATTCACTACCCTTCATCCTAGTCGCATGTAACTGCTATGGACATTTCTCATTATCTATACATACCATGTGCAATAGAGTAGTGGTCGGCCTCTTTACCTTGAATGTAATGTTTACTTATGGCATCGTAATGAAGATGGTATTGCAGTAACTTTTTGTTATCAAAAATATTATTTACGCGCGTTGTGATAGGTGTAAAATCAACAATTACTACTGAGTTAAAAAAATTGTCACGAACAGTTACATGAACATATTGAGTTCTAGTTCTATTGACAATAGCTTGGGCTCCAATGCTTCCTGCGATGCTCCTCTCATTTAAATCATGAGCAGATCCCTCAACATTGAATTCCCTAACATTACAATCATCATGGTTCATGCCTAAGTCATTGTTCAAGAATTCATCTTGCTTTTCAAGTCCATCTTCCATATGCAAATCCATACGTATTATAGGAGAAGGGATAAGAGGCGGAATAGGAGTAAGGATAGGAGAAGGGATGATAAGATTGTTAACAGCTACAGGTTGCATGGCTTCATCACTCTGTCCATCAACCCTAGAAGGTTGCACAGGTATGTAGTTGCTTTCACCTACCTTAGGTGGTATCGCTTCGACCATTGACCCATCCAATACATCGATACTAATTGGGAATTTGCGAAGCACATGAACATCCTTCTTCTTCAGTTGTATGTAGAGATTAATGCTAGCGTCACACTATATCCTCATAGGAGGCATTCTAGGTTCAACAGCGTATCTCATGACTATAGTTTTCTCTAGGGCCCTCATTTCAATAACACTCATCATCAATTTAATAAGACCAAAATAAGTTATGGTAAGGGGCACCAATATTCCCTTCATTTCACCACCAACATATCTCGATGTACTGTATATTATACTTGATGAAAACACAAATTGTAGCCATTCCTAAACGAAACAGCAAGAAGTTAGTCAATATCATAATTGCATTATAGAGAAAGGGAAAAAGATGACAGATATAAAGAGAGGAGTTATATATTGTGGGTGGGGAGGGGGGGGGCTAGGCCGGAAAGTGGGAAACTTCCATTTGCATAGCATCTAATTATATTTTTATATTATAGACAACGTATGACAACTTTCATATATGTTTTAGAACCCTTGTTGTTACGTCAATATCAAGATATATGTATCACACCATTAGCACTGAGAATGTCATAATAAACTTGACCTATTGGTCATTATGAAAATAACCATTTATGTTTTAACTGTTAAATTATATGCAAATCTATTTTTTTTTTCAATATAGACAACGTATGACAACTCTTATTTGTATTTTAGAACCTATATTATTATGTCAACGTCAATAATATGCATCACATAATTAGCACTGAGAATGTCATAATGAAATTGACATGCTGGTCATTATGACCATTTGTGTAAAATTGTCAAATGTTATGCAAATCTATATATTTTTTTTTTTCATTATAAACAATGTATGACAATTTCTATTTGTGTTTTAGAACCCCTGTTGTTAAATCAATTTCAATATATTTTTGTCAAATCATTAGCATTGAAAATGTCATAATGAAATTGACTTGTTGGTCATTATAAAAATGACCATTTAGGTTAAACTATCAAATGTTATGCAAATCTTATTATTATTATTTTTCATTATAGTCAATATTATAATTACTGTTTGGTCAAAATATTATTGACCGGTTTGATCATAATATTGATGACCAAAAGGTTAGTATTGTTGAAAATTTTTTAGAACAAGAAATATTACAGTAAGAGACTAAAAAAAAAAAACCACAGGAAATCTATCTTACTACCCACATGTGCTACAGGAGTTAACATATGTTGTAAGATCTTACTCTTAAAAGTTTAACATAGTCATTTTTTAGATTATAATTTGAAAAGCAAACTCATTTAAAGCATATAGAAACAAATAAAACCAAAGAATAAGCAGCATCACCTCAGATTTGTACCTGATCTAAGCTAGAACGATACTGATACAGAGTAAGAAGCGTGGCAAGTAGACCAAAAGATGAGCTGCAACCTTCTTCAACTATGGTGAGGATATCACGACTACAAAACTTGGCTTACACGACGGTTTTTGTGAAATCATCATCTCAAACAGGATTACACGATGGTTTGATAAAACCGTCGTGTAAACAAAGGATTACACGACGGTTTTGATGAACCGTCGTGTAATCCGACAGCATTTCAAAAAAAAAAAAAAAAAAAAGATTACACAACGGTTATATAAAACCGTCGTGTAATCCTCTGAAAATTTTCAAATTTTTCAAAATTTCAAATTTAAAAAAAAAAATGATTGCACGATGGTTTTGAGGAAAACCGTCGTGTAATCCTCTGAAAATTTTCAAATTTTAAATTTTTAAAATTTCAAAATTTTCAAATTAAAAAAAAAAATTACACGACGGTCTTGCAAAAGACCGTCGTGTAATCCTCGGAATACACGACGGTCCTAAAGACCGTCGTATAATCCTTCGAAAATTTTTTAAAATTTTAAAATTTTCAAA
>JAFMPE010119030.1:487-12667 GCA_024759925.1 Ficus religiosa | reverse complement strand
CCACCACCCCCCCCCCCCCCCCTTTTTTTTTTTTGGTGAAATTAAAATAAATGCAACTAACTTTTACCAACCAATGAGATTGCTGGTGGACCAAAATATTCAAGAGCGAGGGAGATTTATATATATATATATATATATATATATGCTGAGATGGCAGACTTACATTATTCAACTCCTCGTTCCCATTAGAAGACTCTTACAATTGATGAAGCCCACGTCTCCACGACTCTTCGTAAATATTGTTATTGTTATTATTTTTCTTAATATATTTCATCTATTGATATTTATTTATTTACTTTTTTCATCTCCTTTTTAAATTCTATCAACTAAAAATTTAGATGTTCATTATTACTTATTATACCTTTATTATTATTAAAAAAATCACTACAATTTAATTCTACTCTTCATTCTTTTTGTATTCACTAATAAATAAATAAACCTTATTTGTTTAAACAATCACTACTACTACTATTTTCCCAGACAACTATATTTTTTATAATAACTATTCTCACAAGAAAATTACGAGCAATAACTTACAATACATATATATAACAACAATATTAATATACATATATATGTATATATATCTACGACATTAAAAAAAAAACATAAATAAATAAATATAAAATTACAACTTTATTAGTTTCATGAAATCTTATTTAAAAAAATCTTTGAATTTCTTTAAAAAAAAAAAAGAAGTCAAAAAAATAAGAAAAACAATAAATGAGAAAAAAATAATTGTTTAAAAAAATGGGGTTATTTGTTGGTTAGTGGGTGCAAAAGGATTAAAAATAGAATTAAATTGCATGAATTATTGTGGAATAATAAAAAAAAATGGATTTTTAAATTTTAATTAGTGGATAATTTAAGAAAGGGGGTGAGAAAAGTATATTGAGAAGTGTCAATAGATGCCCCCTTTTAGTAATTAGGACCCCAAGATTATTCTAATAATTCTTCATCAAAAATCAAAATAAATAAATAAATAAACAAATAACAAAATAATTATGTTTTGTTTTGTTTGAGTTGTAAGATAATTTGTGATCGTATTTACATGCCTTTTTCGGTTGAAAAAGTTATTGATATATTAACCTCCAGATTAGTAAGCATCTCTCATTCTCATTAACATTACGTTTGGGTGGGACGAAAATGGGAAAAATAATAAAAATAATGTCATGAGATTTTAAGAGTTAAAATAGAAAAATTGATTTGTTGTTCGGTAAGAGGGGAAAAAAAGAATGAAGAGAATTTAAAAAGGAAAATAGTAAGTGTGGTACCCATTCTTCAAAAAGAGAAATTATAGTAAATAGCTTGTTTATAAAATTAATTGAAAGTAAATAATAAGGTCTTAAAATATATGAAGTGAATAAAAATTTATTAGGTAAATAGTAAATTTTTAAAAGTAAATAACATGTTAACCAAAAAACTATTTACTTGATTTATTAGTTATTTACTCCAAATATTTTTTAAAATATGCTAATATCATTTTGGAAAAATTCTCCAGTTTCTGTAGTAAGATAATAGCATTTTAGATAATTAAAAAAATTATATTTACATTGCAAAAAAAATTAAAAGAAATATAATTAAACCTTTTCTTTTATGTATATTCTACTAAATGAATTTTTTAGCAAAAATAAAAAAGGAAAAAAAAAACACATCAAAATTCTGCTAATAGTATTTGCTCTACAAAAACTAGGAAAATTATAGCGAACAATTTTTTTATGAAAACAATTATTATATCAAAAAAACAATTATGTAAATAATAAGATGTTAAAATATTTAAAATAAATAATAAATTTATTAAGTAAATAAAAAAAATTATTATATAAACAACAGTTAGTTACTTGATTATTTGATATTAATTATTCTAAATATTTTTTTTAAACATGCTATTTCTTCAATAATTTATACAAAAATGCTATTTACTTCTTTTCCCGGAAAAAAAAAAAAACCAAAAACCAAAAACAAAAACAAAAAAGTATTAGTAGAAATTTGGTCATTCATATTGAGACAAAACAAGATTTGCATAATTTGAGTCTCCAACTCCTTTTATTTTAGAATTTTCTTTATCAAATTTTAGTAAATTAAAGGTCAAAAGTGTTCCTTTTCTTCTTTTTCGTTAAAATAAACAAATAAATAAAACGAACAAACATCGTGAGCTTCACTCCACTCCACGTCCCAAAGTGTAATAGTTAGTTTCAAATGTGCCGTAGAGGGGTTGGTTAAAAGATCCTCATTTATACACGATCCTGTTTAGACATAAAAACACACACACACACACACAAAAATCTAAATCCTATCTTTTTTTAAGTAAGAATCTGTGCTAGAGCCCTTTTTATATATTCTATCGGTAGAACTCTTTTTAGGTAGTTCAAATATTATCAAACGGCCAAAATGTTTCTTGTGTACGGTAATTATCATATACTTTTCCTTACAATAGTATTTGATTAAGAAATTAAAGATTTTAAAACAAAATTTTAAAAATCCACCTTTATCGGAGGAAGTTAGGGGAGGGGGAGGTTTCTGTCGTCGGGGTCGGAGGGAGAGGCTCGATCTCCGGGGAGGGGAGTTGGGTCACAGGCCTCGAGAGGAGGGTCTCGTCGTCAAGTGGGAGAGGGTTGCGCGAAGGTCGCCGGTCGGGGGCCTGAGTTGTAGACGGATTGGAAAAGGTTGCTTGGCGGGGGCCAATTTGCAGAGGGATCAGATCTTAGGAGCGACTTGCAGAGGGAAGGTCGACCCCAGGGGGCGGGGGACGGGGGGGGGGGGGGGGGGGGGGGGGGGGGGGGGGGGGGGGGGGGGGGGGGGGGGGGGGGGGGGGGGGACCGGATCTGAGGGACAACTTGTCGGGGAAGTTGGACGTTGGGCACGGGGAGAGGGGTAGGGCTTCATTGGCGTTCAGGGGCGGGGTGTAGGGGGTTGCCGACGTCAGGGGGATTGGGTCGTCGTCAGAGGGTGTTTTAGTTTTTCTTTTTTAATTTATTTTTTATATATTATTATTTTTTTTAATTTTTTTTAATCAATACTAGTATGAAATAAGGTACATTATAACTATAATGCACAATCAACATCTCAATCATTTGATTATATCTTAACGGTCTCTACCGATAGGGAATATAAAAAGAGCTTTACTGCAGTTTTATCTATTTTTTTAATCAATAAATCCCACTTTTTTTCCTTTAATTTCAAACCTTATCATAACACGTATCTGAAATTTTAATTTGTAACATCAGTTTCCTTAAATTTTAGAACTTTCTCAACTGTTTCTCTTTTATTTAATTCTTAATGAAAAATGACACGTGAAACACACACGTTAATGATTAAAAAAAAAAAAAAACTGAATTACTCATTTGTGATTGTTCATTTGGAAAATAATCTGGTAGAGCCTCAAAGTAACTACTTATAGTAATCCATCTAACAGTTAAAAATGATCACGCGAGGAACTAAAAGGTACATCGAATGTTAATATAGTCTTATATACACATAATGTTTCATTTTATTTGAGATTTACATTTTTTTTCTTCAACAAAAAAATTTAATCTGATCTGATTAAAAAAATTCTGAGAAAACAAATGGGAGATCCATCGTCGGCAACTAGGTTGCCGCTGCATTAGGGTGGACCTCGCACAACGGGTTTAGAGGAGGTAGAGCAACTCCTTGCCCAATGGGCTTGGGATTGGAGGAGACGGTGTAGTAGGCATTGGGATTCCCTCTGTTGTATCCTCGACGTTCTTTCATTGGGATGTTTCTTAGTCGTGCTTTATGCTCGGCGATCTGTACTGTACCTAAACGGCAAGGGCGGTGGGTTGACGGTGGTGGTGGGGCTATTCGTGAAGCCATTGTTTGAAGGGGAGACCCATTATTGGCAACTGGGTTTACCCAAAAAGGCTGGATCGAGCCTCTCCTCTTCTATGGGAAGACCCACCGTCACCACCACCGCCTCCTCCTCTCTCTTTCTTAAGCAATGTTCTTGGTGAGGTGGGTGCTGTTGCGTTAGGGTGAGGCCCCACATAGGGCGGTGAGGAGGCGGAGAGACTCCTTGCTTGGCGGACTTGAGATCGGTGGAGACTGCATCGTAGGTATCGGGATTCCCTCCGTCATTTCATCGCTGCCGTTTCATCAGGAGATTTCTCTACTCTATCTTTGTGCTTAGTGATCTGTGCTGTAATTGAACAATAAGGCCATTGGGTCAACGACAACAGTGGGGCTGTCTGTGAAGCCCTATTCGAGGTTAATGGAGGGCAGAACATGGGGTGAATAATGGGATAATGAGTATTTTTCAATTTTGTTAAATTTTTTTAATCTATTATAATGTGAGCTAGTGCATACCAAAATTACCTTACATAATGCAATATTTCACTCAATAAATCTAGGACTAATATGAAAGGTCTAAACAGGAGACCGATCAATAATTATATTAACATAGTCTTATCCTATTAAATTATCTGTCTTACTTTATTTATTTATTTTTCAATCTAAAATTCACGCCCAAGAGTCATATACAAGCAGACAAATCCTGTTGTAATTTCCTTTTTGCCTAGATTTTCTCGCCCTATCATCCTCTTCTCTCTCTCTCATGGATCCACCTGCCCCAAACGACGATCTTTTCGGCCTCTTCACCTCCGCCACCAGCACCTGCACCAGCTCCGCTACCACCACCAATCTCCGTTCCAGTTCCGACCGTCGCTTCATTGACGCCTCCAATGACGAAGAAGACGAGCAAGACCTACGGCGACTCTTCTTCCATGGAGTCCGCCTCGAAGCGCCTCGACTACATGCTCCAATTCCTCGACCGCAAGCTCTCCCTCACCCCTCACCATTCTCCACCTTCCAATTCCTTCCCTACCGACGCCGTTCCTCTTCCGAATCCTCTCCCGGAGTTCATCGCCCGAGGCGGCGGCTCCGGCATCTTCCGCCTACCTGTTCGCGCCGCCGTGCACCCTCACCGGCCGTTCAGCCTGGAGGTGAGGCCTCACCCGCTCCGGGAGGCTCAGATCGGCCGCTTCCTCCGCTCGATCGCCGCCACGAGCTCCCATCTCTGGGCCGCCACCGAGTGTGGTCTCCGCCGGTGGGAGCTGACCGATCTCTACGCCGCCGCCGTGGAAGGCGACGACCACGAGGACGCGGTGCCGTTCGAGGAGTCGGTAGGGACGTCGCCGGCTCTGTGTCTGGCGGCGGATGAGGGGGCGAGGGTGGTGTGGAGTGGGCATAGGGATGGGAGAATCAGGTGTTGGAGAATGGATGAAAATGGCGATGCTTTCAAGGAGGCCTTGTCGTGGCTGGCTCAAAAAGCCCCGTGCTTTCCCTCGTTATCACAGCTTATGGTCAGTTTTGTTTGTTTGGTTGCTCGTTTACATTTTGCTATGAGAATCGAATGAATTAAATTTTGCAATTCCAGAGAAATAGAAGAAAGAGTTTTATAAAATTTTCTCTGTCACTTGATGGCTCTGATTATCATTATGTTTTTAGATATGTTGCTTTTGTTGCTAAGAATTTTAAATGGAATTGGATTTTGGAGCAGTTACATTGAATAGAAAATAATTTACTTTAGGCCTTGTTTGTTCGGGAGGAAATGTTGAAATATTAGATGGATGGATTTTTGGACTTATAGTTATTTGGTAGTAGGAATTCCAAGGGGGGATGAATAAGGCGAGGGATTCAAAATCCTCCGTGGGACTCCAATTAAACCCATACCAAACCGACTAGTGGATTTCTTTGCTTCAGACCAAAACAATTAGAACCAGTCGGTCAACCAGAAAATGTATTATCCATAGTAGGGGATCTTTCAATTGAGAAGATCTGTTGACCTGAGATGAAGAGAAACGTCTATCTATTTTATATAGGTATTCAGTTAAACCAATGATTCGCTATTGTAGTAGATAGCAACAACCATTATATCCGAGACAAGCCATCTTTTTTCTCAACAACTTCTTTGTCATTTGATCCAATGGCATTCTGTTAGATAGGAACAACTTTGATAAATGCTGATAACTCTCAGATGGAGTATTAGAATGGACAAATCCATTTGATAATAAATTATTTGTTCTAAGCCATCTCTGGCGATAAATCAACAATTCGAAGTACTTTTCTTGCGTATTCTTGATAAACCAGCGTTCGTATATAGATTTAGGAAGATCTTTAGAAAAATAAAAATAAAAATAAAACAAAAGTTCCTTGGTGTTTCTCAACTATGAACATTACATGTAAAGAGCTGGAATTTTCATGTTTTAGTAGAGACTAGCACAGTTGACGCCAAACGCGTATGACCCAAGGAAAGTAAATAAAGGAAAGTGAAAAAAAGCTATTCTTGGTGCCTTCTTATTCATGTAAGGATGCATGTTCAATAATTTTCTGAAGCATGTTTCTTGATTAATATCAACATTTTCTTGACGCTTTCTGTTTTTCTTTTCTCATTCAGGAGACCTGTGGTCCGGTTCAGAGGCCGGTGTAATTAAAATATGGCCTTGGGAAGCTATTGAAAGATCTCTTTCTTTAACTGCCGAAGAAAGGCCCATGGCTGCAATGTTAATAGAGAGATCATTCATTGACCCAAGGAGCCAAGTTGCCGTAAATGGATATAGTAACACATTAAATTCGGATGTCAAATACCTGTTGTCAGATAACACTAGAGCAAAAGTTTGGAGTGCTGGCTATTTATCGTTTGCCTTTTGGTATGCCTACATTCTCAATATTATTTTTTGTTACTTCCAATATGTTTTATTTTGTGCATTTTTTTGAGTAAAATCATAATTTCCCTGGATTCAAATATGAAGTCCTTTTGACTTATATGTGATAATTAGTGTCATTGTCAATTCAATCTTTTACATATTGCCTTCGGTTTGTCATCAGCATGCAATTTGTGTCTCAGCCAAAGGCAAGGAGTGTTGATGTTTCTTTCTTAACTATATATATATTTTGTGTGATTCTTTGTACCAACCAAAAGAAATAAGAAAAAGAAAGAAAATTTAAAGTTTCTTGTAATTTTTGGATGAATATGTGCTTCGTGCCTTATGTGTTCACCTGTACTTTAAAAGGACATTAATGCTTCACTTGAAATTATAAGTTTTGCATTTTTGTAAGTGTAGGCATATCCTAGGCAATAGATTTTATTTATTATACTAGTTGTTATGTTGCAGGGATTCTCGTACGAGAGAGTTACTGAAAGTTTTCAATACAGATGGTCAACTGGAGAATCGAGTGGACATATCGTCTGTACAGGACATCTCTGTGGAAGTCCTTTCCGGGTCGAAGAAAGAGAAAACACAAAATTCTTTTGGATTCTTCCAGCGGTCACGCAATGCTATAATGGGAGCAGCTGATGCTGTTCGTCGAGTTGCAGCAAAGGGCGCCTTTGGAGATGATAATCGAAGAACTGAAGCACTGGTGATGACTATAGATGGTATGGTTTGGACTGGGTGTACGAGTGGCTTGCTTGTGCAGTGGGACGGGAATGGCAATCGTATACAAGATTTCCATTATCATCCTTCTGCTGTTCAATGCCTTTGTACTTTTGGTATGCGAATATGGGTGGGTTATCTAAGTGGTACCGTCCAGGTACTCGACCTCGAGGGTAATATGCTTGGAGGATGGGTTGCTCACAGCAGTCCCGTGATAAAAATGGCTGCAGGAGCAGGTTATACATTCACCTTGGCAAACCATGGTGGTATACGTGGATGGAATGTCACATCGCCTGGACCCCTTGATGGTATAGTGCGTTCAGAGTTGGCTGGCAAAGAGTTTCTGTATACAAGGATAGAGAATTTGAAAATTTTGACTGGTACATGGAATGTTGGACAGGGAAGAGTGTCTCATGACTCGCTCATTTCCTGGCTAGGTTCCGTCACCTCTGATGTCTGCATTGTTGTTGTCGGGCTCCAAGAAGTTGAAATGGGTGCTGGTTTTCTTGCTATGTCTGCAGCTAAAGAGACTGTATGTTCTGCCAAAACTTTCATGAATTTATAAGAGGCAGTTTTTCCTAGTCAAATGGCAACATGAACTCTCTTAATCATGCAAGTTAACATGAGTAGAACCGTGAAGAATTTGAATACTGAAGACTGTGAACCTGATAAGCATTTTATTAGGCTATAAAATTAAGAGGAGAATGTCTCTTATAAACATGAAATGGCTCTCCTTAAATAGAAGGAATCAAAATATGATGTTCTGACAAGATATGGCTTGTTTATTTCTATTTTTTCTCCTTAGTTCTTGAACTGTTTTTCTCGATTATAAACTTCCTTGTTTTCTTTTAACTGTAGGTAGGTCTTGAGGGAAGTTCTGTTGGGCAGTGGTGGCTGGAGATGATAGGCAAAACATTGGATGAAGGATCGACGTTTGATCGTGTTGGTTCTAGACAATTAGCAGGCTTGCTTATTGCTGCATGGTCAGTACTTTTCTTGGAATAGAATATTTGCTATTGTTCAACGTCACATAAACAAAATCCTTTATCATTGCCTTTAACAGAATATTTGCTTGTCTTAAGCACCCTGTAACTTTAATTTATTAGAAATAGTGTGTGAAATGCTGTAATATTTTGTTTCACCCTTGACAAGAATATTTTGGAAATCAGGGTAGGGCACTTGAAAAGTTTATTAATTTAATTTAATATTTTTGTTTTATTAATAATCATGCATTTACATTTTTGTTTGACCACCTTTTTGGAAGCTTTCTACGTTCTTTATCCTTTTTTGAGGTTCTGGTAAATGACTGTTGAATTTCATCTTTTAGGGTGAGAAATGATCTTAGAGCTTATGTAGGGGATGTTGATGCAGCAGCAGTTCCATGTGGCTTTGGGCGTGCTATTGGTAATAAGGTGAGGCCCCCTCTTTATGATTGTGATAGCACAATTTTGTTACTTTCATTCATGTGAAGGCGTACCCTGGGAGGAGAAAGACGATAGCACAAAATGAGAATTTTTTTACGAGCATTACTTTGTCTTCCGCTAGGCGTTTTGCCTTTTGAGAACAAAGTGTCAAACTATATTCAATGAAACTATAAGTCTGAACTTAACTTGGTGGGTTGCTTTGAGTCTTTTTTATAATTATTTGCTATTATCGTATGAAGCACAATCTATTTGTCCGCCTAATTGATTAGTGCTGTCTTAATGCCAAAGAGAGGACGGGAAGAATAGAAGATTATGTTTTTTTTTTTTTTTTTTTTTTTTTTTTGCTCTTTTGGGGTAGGGGGCATAGGTATATCAGCTTAGTTCCTGAAGGTGGTTTGATACAGCTTCAATGTCGATACATGTTCACATGAGGCCCCTTTTTGTTCCAAATGGAAATTGATGTGGCTAAATGTTTGCTGTGCAGGGAGCTGTTGGTTTGAGGATTAGAGTGTACGACAGAATAATGTGCTTTGTTAACTGTCACTTTGCTGCACATCTAGAGGCAGTCAATCGCCGGAATGCAGACTTTGATCACGTATATCGAACGATGACCTTCAGCAGACCGACCAATCTTTTCACTGCTGCTGCTGGTACACTGCTGTACCTGTTCTTGTATTGTTTGCTTGCCTTCTCAATGTATTTATTTTGGCTTGTTTATAGATCTGGATTGCCATTGGTCCTTTCTGTTGCAGCTGGCGCTTCATCTGCTGCTCAGATGCTACGCAATACAAATGTACGTATATGCATTGACTAGAGCCAGCTCATTTGATCTTAGTTATTTTTAATGGGGGCAATCTTCTTCTATTTGTTTTGACAAGGCATTATTTTCTTCACAGGCTGGTACTACCTACTCTGCTGAAGGCGTTCCTGAATTATCAGAGGCTGATATGGTGACATTTCTCGGGGATTTTAATTATCGACTTGATGGTATATCTTATGACGAAGCTAGGGATTTTGTGTCACAAAGATGTTTTGATTGGCTTAGAGAAAGGGATCAGCTTCGAGCAGAAATGGAAGCTGGAAACGTCTTTCAAGGAATGCGGGAAGCTGTCATAAAGTTTCCTCCCACATACAAGTTTGAAAGACACCAAGTTGGCTTAGCAGGTATCTTTTAGTATGTAGGGATCTGGCATTATCATACGGTTCAAAAACATATTAGAATATATTTGAACTGGATGCTAATTAGACTGTTTGAGGTTGTTTTGTAACTATTTTGTGTGTTTATGGAATTTTTCAAAATCTTCTCGGGGGAGAATAGTCTCTTAACAATTAACAGGCTCACAGTCCTTTCCGAGATTTGTTCGCTGAGCATGATCAAAAGCTTTTGAAAGTTATTAACCGTTTGTAATTCATCTTCTGCAGGGTATGATTCTGGTGAAAAGAAGCGCATTCCAGCTTGGTGTGATAGAATATTATATCGTGATAGTCGTTCAACCCCAGTGTCAGAATGCAGTTTGCAGTGTCCTGTAGTTTCCTCAATATTGCAGTAAGTTCCTTTAGAACGAAAGATTTCTTTCCATTCCCATAGAACACAAGATGGTGTCACATTACCCTTACGTTATTCGGGCTCATATTTTACAAGGCTGCTTTAGATTCCTATATATTTGCCCAAATTCGTTTACTTTTTGGATAGATATCTTCTGATTTACAAGGTTTGCGTAGTCCATACTTATTTGAATGCATATGTTACCAAGCTCATGTTTTAATGACATCAATGTAGCAAACCAAGCTCATCAATTTTCATTTTGGATGGAGTCTTATAGCTTTTTGATTTGCATCAAACAACTTACTTGATATTTACAACATGTGTACGAGGGGACTCTGGTCTAACTCCTGTCTAAGTAAACATGCTTATAGTGCACCCGCTGCAAGCGTATCTTCTGTGTATGTGTTTCTTGTGCATGTAAAAGGGTCTTCTTGAAATTTGAAAAACTCGGCATCTTCCCTTTGCTAGGTATGATGCTTGCATGGATGTGACTGACAGTGACCATAAGCCCGTCCGCTGCATATTTACTGTTGATATTGCACGAGTTGATGAGTCAGTTAGGAGACAGGAGCTCGGAGAGATTCTTCGATCAAATAAGAAGATCAAATTTATGATCGATGAATTGTGCAAGGTTCCGGAAACAATCATCAGTACTAACAACATAATTCTTCAAAACCAGGATACGTCCATCTTGCGCATCACTAATAAATGTGGAAAAAAAGATGCATTGTATGAAATAGTCTGTGAAGGACAGTCTACAGTTAAGGATGATGGGCTTTCATCAGATCCTACTCCTAGAGGTTCTTTTGGCTTTCCGCGATGGCTAGAGGTAACTTGTTTCATTCGAAATTGGCTTCGCTCATTTTTGGTTTTTCATTGCATTTGAAGACTTTACATTTTCTTCTTTTGTCTTTAAATTTATCTATTTTGTTCTCTCTTGGGTTCTGTTTTTCTGATTTTGTTTTGATATCTTGAAATTTCTTATCAAAAAAATTGGTTTATTCTTTTGATTTAGGTTACTCCAGCTACTGGAATTATCAGACCAGATCATATTGCAGAAGTGTCGGTTCACCACGAGGACTTCCAAACACTGGAAGAGTTTGTTGATGGTGTCCCGCTAAACTCCTGGTGCGAAGATGCCAGAGACAAAGAAGTTATCTTGGTGGTCAAGGTGCGTGGGAGGTACACAACTGAGTCAAGAAATCACCTTGTTCGNNNGTTCACCACGAGGACTTCCAAACACTGGAAGAGTTTGTTGATGGTGTCCCGCTAAACTCCAGGTGTGAAGACGCCAGAGACAAAGAAGTTATCTTGGTGGTCAAGGTGCGTGGGAGGTACACAACTGAGTCAAGAAATCACCTTGTTCGTGTACGCCACTGCTTTACATCGAAAAAGAAACAAAATGATCCAGAGCCCGACTCGAGGCAAATCAAAGGGACTGTCCTTCACCGATCTGATTTTCAACGACTTAGCAGTTCCCACGATGTGGTTGACCACATAAAGAATGTGGCTGATCACCTCAAAAGCTTGCACAGTCCTTGAAGCATCTAGCTGAATTTCCGAGTCTAAACAGGTCGGTTGAAGGATTCTCGAGTTAGGTCAAACATCAACTTTCCGTTTGTGTCTTGATGTAAATATATGAAAAAAGGCAACGAGCTTCCTTCTATGCATTTGCCAAGTTTCGCCTTACGCCTGTTGCTTATGGTGCCAATTCATTTTTGTCAATGCGATCTCGTGTAATCTTTGGGGCTGGTTTTAAGTAAAGTGTACAGAAAAGGCAAATACATGAAGCAGCAAATAGGATTGTACAAGATTTTGT
>JAFMPE010119015.1:439-12016 GCA_024759925.1 Ficus religiosa | reverse complement strand
ACGACTACTAGCACTAGCTAGTAGTACTATACATACAAGACACAAAGAACATAGCCTTAACCACACAGCAAATTCTGTGCAACGCCTTTCATGGCCGTCGCATATTATTCTTACACATCAAGAAATACAAGTTACAACATAGACAATTTATCCGTCGTAATGAAAGACGTCTAATCAACTCCACAAAACGCTTTGATCGCAGGTACAGTGCATTTATTTGCTTCTCCGGAAATAAAGAAACGCATGTATCCAAAATTATCAAATGGTTTATACCTTAACGGATGGTCATCATCGACTAGCTCTTCGGGAACATGAACCAGCCCCTTCATAATTGTAAACAATCCAATGCTGTATCTGACTTTATTCTCCTTGATAATTGCTCGGTGCTCGCAAGCCCGCACTCTGTCATTACCCCACACCTATAAAAGAAATCAGATCTTGAGTTCAATTTCTATGTTGTTATTATTATTATTTTTTTTCTGGTACATTTTCATGACAAAGCAAAGTCCTATGGAAGTATCAAAAATGTATTTTTTTAGAAGAGTCACGTACCATAAGTCCGTCTCCCGCAAGGACCATAAAAGACGAAGGCGATGGTTTCACATCAATCCACTGATGATCCTTTGTTTTTATCTGCAAACCTTCTACTTCATGCTGATGAAGAATGGCTATGAAATTAGCATCTGTGTGAGTGTCCAAGCCAACATTACTCTCATTCGGCTGTCGTGTTCTGTACCGAAGGAAGCGGAGCATGTGAAAAGTTGATTCCATCATGGGGTTGAACACCTTCATATCAACTCCATAGTTCTCAAAGACCATTCTCATTGTCATTTCATATAATTCCACTAGCCTCTTTGAGAAGGAATGCACTGTCTCGCTAATAATTCACATGAATAAAAAATAGTTAGAAGGCAATTATTTAAAAAAAAAAAATTGTTTTAAACAAACTGATCCACATATGTATATGTAAATATACATAATATATAAAATCAAAGAGATCAAACCATATATATATATAGAGGGACGTAAATTGAAAAAAAAAAAAAAAAGAAAAAAAAATTGGTATCCCCCAAAATTTATCTATGTAAAATTTCTGACTTTGTGACTGTATATATACAAACATACCGGAAAGTATCGTTCCCTTCGGGCCACATAACGTTGGTAAAATGTTCGGCTTCTTCCAGAATGTTTGGACTATCGATTCCTACGGATTCGTAGAGAGGAGTTATGGGACGTTGTGGAACATAGCCAAAGCTGCTAGGCCTTTTACTGGATTTTCGCATTTTGGTTTCCTCGGGAAGGTCATGTAAATCTTTGGCTGCACCAAATATTGAGTTATGAAGTTGCAGAGGAAATTCGTCGTAAACGATTTCGAAACAGCCATACTCTTCCAATCCATGTCCGACTTGTTTGCTTGCCAACACCCAAGAATCAGATCCTGGTTTGAAGTTTTCCTTGCTAAAACATATAACAGGAATCTTATGCTCTGTGTTAGAGCCCATGGTCTTAAGTTTATTGCCTTACTTGATAAGACTAGATATGCTTATATAGCTGAATATCATACTTAATATATGGGGGGGGGTGGGTTATGCGCTCCATGTGAAGAATTAGATATCCTAATTTTATATTATCGAGAGCATTTATATTAAAAACGTGAAAGGAAAAAAAAAAAACATGAATACACAAGATTTATAGAGGTTCACGTCAATATAAAACTATGCTATGTTTGATAGAGAGGAAAAGAGGAAAAAAATGAAGTGAGATCAGATAAAAATCAATTGAATATAATAGAGTTGGTTAGTTAGTAAGAAAGAAAACATAACGAAACTAGCGTAAAAAGATAAAATTTTTAGTAGGACCTACTAATTTTTATCCTTTTGAAATTGGATATGAAAAATCTAAGATTAATACACTCAATGATGACTAAAATTACTTTTTTATCTTTGTTTTTAATATTAAAAAAATATTTATAAGTGAGTAAAATGGTGATTTTACAAATTCTTTTATCTTCTTTCCTTCATATCTATTAGATAACCTAAAGGAAAACTACATTATGTATATTTCATCATTTCAATTTTTATCTTTTTAAGTTTTCTTGTCATCCTACTTTTTCTCCTTCCTACCAAACGGAGTGTTAGTCGCTGCAGTAACTTAAAAAATTGGCAAGAAAAAATCTCCCTGCTAATTCTCTGTATTTTTTTCTCTAACGTGCTATTTCCATATTAATGAACTCGAATGATGGTACCTTCGGACACATAATTAGACTCTAAAAATGTCAAAGAAATTAGGAGGACAAAAAAAAAAAAAAAAAAAAAAAAAAAAAAAAAAAAAGGAAGAAAACTGAATCGATATTGGACCTATTGTTTTATTCTTGTGCATTTCACGTTGGCGATTAATTAAAATCACATATCATGTTATACGCACGTATATACAAGGACACATATATATATTATTGTGCATATATATATATATAGAAAATTGAAAACTATAGTAATATCAATTGAAAGGTCCTTTTTTGGTTTAAATATTTTTGAACGGGCATTTAATTATGTAAAGTGCTTTTCCAACAAGCCGATCCTGGATAACGACGTCATTATCTCACAATTCTATATATTTGGTCGTACATATTACGGTTGGGCAATTAAAATCACTTGACAAAAAGTCATGACTTCAGTACAATAATGTGTATTAATTTAAAAAAGGTGATCACTTTATTTATGTCTTAATATTGCTCAATGATCTTCCAAAAAATCACGCCTGGGAATAAGTTTAAGTATGCCAGTTTATAAATATTTGTCTGTCCCTTCAGAAAGCTCTTTCTTTTTCTTTTCTTTTATTTTATGAGAGGAATTTTTGTTTTCTTGAGCGATCAAGCTCAATTATTATGGATCAAAGCTTATCTCTAATTAAGGACCACATTGATATGAAAGCCCGCAAAGCCTTTGATTCGAAACACAAAGCGCCAGAGAGTGAGCACAAGAGCTTACGTTAGGCATTTAAATTTTTAATTGTGTGAAAATAAGTGCAAATTAAATTATTCTTCATGGTCTATTGTCTAAAAAATTTTGAAATTGTTGTCCATTTGATTGGCCGGTTTCAACCAAAATATTCCAACTCAACTTTTATCTTTTTCTGAAAAGTTAATAAAAATTTTAACTAGTTTTTGAAAAATCAATCAATTCAAACCTAAAAATTTCAACTCGAACTGATGTTCCAAACGGACCATAAAATTCATACCTGGTTTAAGTTGATCTCATATAGTTAAGAAGTTACCACCTAATCGGCTTCAGTGCAAGTCCGTTGTCATAGAAAAAATCAAAAAAAAAAAAAAGTTAAAAAATATAGGCTGAAAACCATTAATGTTGAACAACATCTTCAAGCACCAGATATATATGGTGATCAAGTAAGTTGAAAAAGCTTGATGATGATACGGATTCTTAAAAAATAAAAAAATTAAATTAGAGAATAAACTATAGAAGAAGGAGACTAGGAATAAAGAGAAGATTTACTAATAAGGAGCCCTATAAATGGACTCCTATAGTAATACAAATTTAAAAGTACAAAAAACGGATAAGTTACCCCAAAACATCAAATCTTTTATAACTAAGAAATTTCCTATTTCCTAATATGATAATTAATATAAATATTTTTAAATCTCCTATATTACAATTAATCAATCTAAAAATTAGAAATAATCATAAACAATAATTTTAATAAATATTTGACAATCTCAAATCTTAACACGCCTCCTCAAGTTGGTGCATACCAACTTGCCTTGAATACTTTGAAAATAACTTTGGAATTCTCACGCGCCAGACTCAAGTTCACATGAGTTTCGCAATATTCCAGGCTCAAATCCATACGAGCTTCATAGCACATGTTTCAATTTGATTCACATGCCAGTTTATTATATATTAAAAACTAGAAAAGGAAACCAATCCTCCAAATCCGGAAATAATCATCGGATTTAAACACATCTCCTTTAGTTGGTGCAAATCTAAATATGAAAATAATCATATATTTTACACGCTTACAATTGCATGTGCATGTAAACTAAGATTAATAGTACCTATTTAGAGGAATTTGAGGCGACCATCGGTTTTAGATGATGGCGACACCAATTGTGGTTCAGCAGCAAATTTGATTATGGATGTGATGATGGCATCCTACACAATGGATATGGATTATTCACAAGGGCCTTTAAGGGATTTAGTTATATGTTGACTCTGATATTATCTTAAAAATAAAAAATGAATAGGAGAATAAACTATAGAAGAAGGAGACAAAAAAATTAACGTGGTTTCATCTACAGACTAGGAATAGAGATAAGATTCACTAGTAAGGAACACTATGAATTGACTCCTATATAAATACAAGTTTACAAGTATAAAAAACGGGTAAGTTACCCGAATACATCAAATCTCTATAACTAAGAAAATTTCCTATTTCCTAATATGATAATTAACATAAATATATTTAAATCTCCTATATTATATTTAATCAATCTAAAAATTAGAAATAATTATAAAGAATAATTTCAATAAATATTTGACAATCTCAAATCTCAACACAGATGTCGTACAATAACCAAATAAATGAAACTAATTAAGAAAATGATATATGAATATTCTAGTATAATAATGATCGAATTAATGGATGAACCTATAGATATCGTCATATATTTAGAAGGATTCGAGTACAATAATGGCCAATTATAAAACTATAGAAAATAATTTATATGAATTTCGTTGTCGGCTGCAGTGTCATTAGTCTTTACTCTAATGACAAATCAAAGTCCATCTTAATTACCAGGACCACTGTTACTAGCCAGAACGTCATTGCTTAGTTCATTGATTCTAAGGGGCAAATTGGTCTTGTGTAGACAATTATAAATGGATACAAGAAAATCATGCTCAAACATAATTTAGCATGTTTGGGGTAGCAATTGCAATTGAAAAAATTTGATTTGAATTAAGTTAGAGTTGAGTTATGTGTTTGACTGGTTAGAGTTAAAAAATGTAAAAACTTAAAATGTATTAAAAAAAAATATGAAACTTGTCTTATCGTTTCAAAATTCTATACAATTAAAAAAAAATAATAATCTCATTTGGACTTATATATGCAAAGTTATATATAGACTTCCAAAGCTATTGAGTTTTAAATTATAATTGGAACTAATGAATAGTAAAACTAGTTGATTTTTCAAAGAATGACAAAAACAGAGTTGAATTTTTTTGGTTAGGATGGTTTCACCAAACATGCGCTCATCATTCGTTAATCAATATTCCAAAGATTGACAGATGAGGATGAAACATTGCTGGTAATTATTAATATGACTTCATTACGTCAATGTATCTCAAAAAGAAAAGAAAATAGAAGAAAATGATTTGCAGACGAAAAAGGAACGTATGATTTTTACTTTTGCGACACTTATACATCACCTTTTTTTTTTTTTTTGGAATAGTTATTTGCTTAGATAGTCTAATTTATGTTGATTTTTAGGCTTTTGTTTTGTTTTTGTTTTTGTTTTTGTTTTTGTTTTGTTTTGTTTTGTTTTTTTTTTTGGTTTTCCTTTCAATTCTCGGTAATTCTCCTTCTAATAATACTGGAAATCTTTGCAAAACAAAATCTATATCTAGGGGTAGAAATTTATGTTGGTGGGCCGAGTTCGTGTCGTGTTGAAGCCTTCAATTGACATTATAACCCTTGACCCAAACCTAATCTATTAAATAATAGTGTCAGAAAACATAATTCAAACCTGACCCTTTATAATTAAAAGGTTGAAATGAACATGACCCATCTAATATGTTAAATATACCGGTAAAAAACATGCAATGTCAACCTGCAACTCATTTACTAAATGGGTTATTAAAAGGTCATTTTAACATGTAAAAAACTCATTAAACTAACTAGATTGAAATCAAAACTTAATGCTAAAAAATGAGCAAAAAGATGTGAATCATGATTAAATACTCAATTAGCAAGTTCATCCATCTACAACTAATGTTTCAGATACCGACATCAGTTCGCATATAAGCGAAACAACATTAGTTAACAGTCCACAAGTTATCTCAACCAAAAAAAAAAAAAAAAAAAGGAAAAGTCCACAAGTCCAAACATACTCAGAGGAAGGCTGAGTATGAATGCGAAGGATATGGAGAGAACGAGAGAATTAGAAAGATAGAACTAAGAGAAGGAGAAGGCAAGAGATTGTGAGAGACGAAGAGATGTAAGGGTGGCTGGACGGTGTGAATGTGATCGAGAGAGAGGATGGGATAGGCCAGTAGGGAGAATAAACTATGGCAGATAGGGGGAGGTGAGGCAGCTACGATATTTGGAGAATAAGAGAGAAATAAAATCATATCTCTGCCTTTTTTCCTTCTATATTTTCCCCAAAATCAAATTTTTTTTTTTTAAGATTCAAAATAGTATAAAAAAATATTTTTGAAACCTTATAATATAAAAATAAAAGGATAGTAAATGAGTTATTAACGGGATGTGTTCATGTCGACCCATAAATAAAACGGGTTATTACGGGTCAATTGCGGATTAGTGAGTTGAACCCGTTTTGATCCTTTATTTAATCATGTCTAACGTGTTCAACCCGTTTTGATCCAAACCCATTTAAAGAAAATTCAAACGCTTTGACTTCATGCGGGATTCACGTCATGACTCATATTACCAACCCTACTGTATTATTCTCTTCAAAACAATCTGCATTTCGTACTAAGAAATGCAAAGCATGATGTAACCTAATTCTTGACATGTTAAAATATATAAATTCTTGACATCTTTTTTTTTTTTTTTTTGTGGTAAAAATAAGGTGGAGCACGCGTGTAAATGTTTCTTTTAGATGATACCCATTTGAGCTAGTTCTCAGCAGATGGAGGAAAATGAATTGGATTTAAAATTTGAGAATGTTTTCATTTTTTATTAATAAGTTATAATTTAAAGTTTCGTACTACATATATTTCTTTTGTACACAATAATTTAACGGCCGTACCGTTTTTGGTTAGAATATTTGCACTTGAGTGCATCAATTGTCAGTATACATTTGTCTCTTTTCCCATATCTTGAAGACATGGTGGCCTTGCAAGGAAGTTAAGGAGTTGCTCATCGGGGGCAAAATGGTCTTTTAATTACAAAATTCATGACAGTAGCGCTATAAATACAAATACATATCAACGCAATAATAGTCAGCAAATTTACTAGTGTGATTAGGAAAAAAAAAAAAGGGATTAAGTGATGGGATCTCAAACAGATGAAAAGATTCCTGTCATAGATTTTACAGAGAAAAACCTGAAGCCCGGATCGGATTTGTGGGACTTGGCCTGCAAACAAATCCGTCATGGCTTAGAAGAGTATGGCTGTTTCGAAGCTGTTTATGACAAAGTTCCCACAGAACTTCACAACTCCATTTTTTCTGCAGCAAAAGAGTTGTTTGATCTTCCTATCAAAACCAAAGAGCAGAAAACCAGCGATCGGCCCGGCGCAAACTATGTCGGGCAAGACCCCTTTGTTCCTCTCTACGAATCTCTGGGACTCGATAATCCAACATCTTTCGAAGCAACTGAATCTTTTACTCGAATTATGTGGCCAGCTGGAAATGATACTTTTCGGTGCATATATATATATATATAGTTTCATCATCCTAATTCCTATACATATATGTGTTCATTTTTATCTGATCATGTTGAATTCCTGTGTGTATTATTAGGGAAAGTGTGCGCTCCTTCTCAAAGCCAGTGGCAGAATTGTATGAAACGGCAACAAGAATGGTGTTTGATAGCTATGGCGTAGGGAGGCTCTATGACTCTCATAATGAGTCGGCCTTTTACCGTGTCCGGTTCTTCAAATACTCGGCACCGAAGCCGAATGAATCCAATGTCGGAATGCCTACTCACATAGACAAGACCTTCGTAACCATTCTTCATCAACATCAAGTGGAGGGTTTGCAGATAAGAACAAAGGATGATCAGTACATTGCTGTACAAGCCAAGCCTTCATCCTTTTTGTTCATTGCAGGAGAAGGACTCATGGTATAAATATATGCATAATATATACATATATATTTTTAGATTGTAAATTTGTCTCAGGGACACCATTTTATTTTGAGTTAGTTTTTAGTAATGCGTTTTGCCCTTATCCATTTAATATGTTGTCATGACCAGACTATATGTACCCAATGATTGGTACTGTCAACGTCGTTACGTTACTGAACTGTTATAATGGGTTATATGTGGAATTCAGGCATGGAGTAATGACAGGATACGGGTTTGTGAGCATCGAGTGATACTGAAAGAGAACAAAGGAAGATTGTCGCTTGGATTTTACGCATTAGTCAATGGAGTGATAAAAGTGCCTGAAGAGCTGGTTGATGAGGAATATCCCTTGAGCTATAAACCGATTGATTACATGGATTTTCTTGTTAATTTCTTTACAAACGACACAGTAAGATATGCGCCACTTCCTATCAAAGCCTATGCTGGTGTTTGATGGGCCTGATCTTTTGATCAAGATGGATATATATATATATATAATATATAAGTGGTTATTTATTGTGTACTAAATGCCCCATGTAATATAAGTAATAAAGATGGCTACGTTGTTGGATACTTGTGTATTTATACTAGCTATATATCTAGCCAGTCAGCATAAAACGACATTATTGCTTCTCTGATTTATTTTCTGTTGGTGTTTTATTTAGCAAGTCAGATCAATAATTGCATATGATAATGTTGAACATGGTTAATTATTGACCGGATAAATTCAAAAAAAGAAGGGGAAAAAAAAAAAAACTCTCGAAGTAAGGCAATTATAACACTGCTGTTAAATTTTGGAATGTTGTATGTATATCAGTATATAATTTTGTTTCTCTTGAACGTTGAAAAAATAAAAAAATAAAAAATAAAAAATCCCTGAGTTATTTTTATGGACGAAAAGTACACGTTGGTTGGAATAAATCAAACTTTTTTTCCCCTCCTTTTACCTCTCACGGACACACTCTACCTTAACCTTCGTTTGATAAGTTGGTTGGAGATGAAATTTTTAAGTTGGAGTTGGTTGACTTTTCAAAAACTAATTATAAATTTTATTCACTTTTTAGAAAAGACAAAAATTAAGATAAAAAAATATAGTTTAATTGGAGTTAAGCTTGAGTACCAAACGAAGGCTTACATTTTAGAATTTTGTTAGTAGGTGCAAATTAATTAGGATGTGCTTGCAATTCCTAAAAAGAGTTTGTAAATTAAATCGTTGACATATCTACCAAATCCAAACGGTCAAAACATGACTTAAAAAGCAATTAGTCTTTAACTCTCTCTTGAGGTGATCTTCTACGATTTTTGTTGCTATCCCTAATATATATAATTAGGACATCTAATTCTCAACAAAATAGACTGAATAATTATATTTTTATTATCAGTCATTTCAGACGCTCTTAATTGCCTCTCTGCGGGTTATGAGAATTTATTATCTTTAGCCAGTCTTTTCCGATTTAGTCTACAAATTCATGTTTTTATGAAAATATGCAATTATTTGCACTTGTTGGTTGATCTGGCATGCTAGAAACAAGCTGGCTTTCGAAGACAAAATTATCCTAAAAAGTTCGGCTAAAGCAATGATCTAGGCGTTTGTTAAAAATTTTGCAAATGATATCTTGATTCTTTCCTATAGATTTCATGTTATCGGTAAACGCCTTTCATAGCTTCGGATATAACAGTAATGAGATGGTTACCTCCTCCTAAGGATTGGATAAAGGTGAATACGGATGGTATTGCTGGGGTGCTCCTGGTATAGCAGGTTGTGGACCTGTGTTCAGGAGCAAGGGTTTTGTTAAAGGTTGTTTCGCTACTACTTAAGACATCTCCTTTGCTTTTGAGGCTGAGCTTGTTGCTTCTATTCTGTGAAAAAGCCTGGGAATTTCATTGGCATAATTTGTAGATTGGAAGTGACTTCACTTATGTGGTCGATCTTTTCCACTTGAAATCCGATAAAGTTCCTTGAAATTTCATATTAGATGGCTTCGTTCTTTACGTCATGCGGAGTAGTTGGGTGGCTGAGCTCTCTCACAATTTTCATGAAGCTAATGGTGCTGTAGATAAATTAACAAGTCATTGGATTTAGCATTGTCAGTTACATGGTGGTGGTTCTTAGCTCTGGAATTTATTCTTCCCTTTCTCTACAGGGAGAGGAATATGAGCACCCTTATTTATTTATTTATATATAGATACCTGCACTTTTTCGAGGTGGTTTGTTTTTTCTATATCATATACTCCTTTTCTCTTTGTCAAATTTGTTCCTTTGGGATTTTTTTTTTTTTTTGGGGGGGGCAAAGGGCTGGTTTTAATAAGGCATCATATTTGTTTCTGTGTTTTCTCTTCTTTTAGAGTGATTTTGTTTCTATGTTATTGTGTTTTCCTTTCTTTTCTTTTCTTTTATTAATAACATGTAAGATAAGTAGACAATGAGGATGCTAAGATGTATCGATCAAATCAAGATGTTTTTTTTTATATAAAAAAAATTATACTGATGATTATAGAGATGGGAAATTGTCTAAAAAGCATTATTTGATTTGAAATCATTTTCTAATGACTACATTGAAATTAAAGGGAAATTATAGTATATAGTATGCTTTATAGGTACTTTTGAAGTTTATAGTATATTTTTTAAAAGATGATAAAGTATAGCATATATTTAGGAGTAAATTCTAGAATTTTCTAGCAAATAATAGATTTACGGTTAATATTTAATAACATATTAATGTAAATAGTTTCATTATTATTAGAGAGAGAAAGAGAGAGGTGGAGAGAGATAAAAAGAGAGGAAGAAAGAGTAGGTTTTTTTTAAATTTTTTGATATGTAGTTATAAATTTGATTAAGATATTTATTATTATTATGTTTAAAATTTCATGATATAATTTATTAGTATTATTTAAAAATGTTATTCGACTCTTCCTCCCAACATTAAACAAATGCGTAACGTACGTAAGCTCTTACCTCACTCTCTCTCGGGCATTTTGCGTTTTTGAATCAAGCATTTGGTCCTTTTTTTTTTTTTTTTTTTTTTAACTACATAGAAATTGACTCAGGTTTTAAGTAGTGATTAAGAAAATATTTTTGCCACGTGATTAAGATACATCCAATCGAGAACTGACAACAAATTAAACACATAAAACTAATGAAGGAATCAACAAAGACTTTTTGGCATAAGACTTACAAAAATGTCCGAATGCTCGCTCATTCTTAAATTTGTTAATTACCAAATTAGAGAAATCTAAGGGAGATTTTATGTTGTAGTTTTCGATGTTGAATACAATATGTGATCAATTAATCATCAACACTTGCCTTAATTCAAAAAAAAAAAAAAAAAATCGAAACGCATTCATGGTTGAATATCCGTTCCGCTAACTAGCTTTTGCCTTGATTTTTATTAAAAAAAAAAAAAAAAAAACAAAAGGCTAGCTTAAGCTTTAGCATTTAATTTATTATGGTGTGTGACCCTCAAATTTATAGTTATTTTCATTTTACCATCTAAATTTTAAAAACTCTCTTATAACTTTTTTTATAAGTTTTTTT
>JAFMPE010119000.1:0-11579 GCA_024759925.1 Ficus religiosa | reverse complement strand
GGGATTTTTAAGTTTCAATAGTAAATTTTTTTGAATTTTCAGAAAAGATAAAAAACTTTTTGAGAAAAAGACAAAAAAAAGTTTGAGTTGAATGGTTTGAACCATTTCACCGAACAAAGCCTTAACTGATTAGAAAGTAATGATTTTTACCCATGTGAGTTGCACATGCTTCCAATTAAGGGGCATTTTGGTAAAAGAATGTGATGAATTGAAATTTAGAGGAAATTAAATGAAATTTAGGATTTAATTATGATTAAAATAATTATTACAATTAAAACTTAAAGTTAAAAGTAAAACTAACTTTCCTTGGCCAAAAGAAACTCAGACTAAAAACGTGAAAGAAAAAAAAAGGAAAACAAAAACAAAAAATTTTCTCGCTTGCAGGTTGTACATGTCGGAGTGGACAGATCGCCGGGAATGGGTGGACCGGATCCGCCTGGGTGCACCAAATCCGACGACGGTGGGGGCTCGCAAAGTAGGGTCGCGTGACGGTGCGACGGGTTCGCGGCGGATCTGGCTCGCGTGGAGGTGCGACGGATCTCGACGGCTCGGCTTGCGCGACGGTGCGATGGTTAGCGACGAAGAGCCTTAGGTGGCGGTGCGGCGGGTTCGCGACGGTGTGGCCGGGTGGGTGCTGGGCTCACATGGTGGTGACCGGTAATTGCAGGTATGGCAACCTAAATCTAACCAAAACAAATGCAGGTATCAAGCAACCCAAATGCAGAGAAAGAGAGGAGCGGGAGAGAGAGAATGGGTTTTGTTAAATGCAAAAACTAAATGCTAAATGCTAACAAAAGTGAAAACTTGCAAATTAAAATCCTCTGACTCTCCATGCTAAAGTCTTTTTTTTTTTTTTTTTTTTTGAAATGCTCCGTGCTGAGTCTTTTGTTTTTCACTTTCAACTTCTAAATTCCAATATTGATAATCGTAAAATCCCCGCCTCAAAAAAAAAAAAAAAAAATCCTGCTTAACGCAAAAAAGTACCAAACTAACTTCCAAATCCCAAATACCCACTCCACCTCTCTCTCTCTCTCTCTTTCTCTCTCTCTCTCTCTCGGTTCTCTTCTGTGCAGATCTGGGTTTTCACCGTGGACCATGATGGAAGAAGGAATGGGTATTGAAGAAGGGGAAAGTCATCGGAGTGCGGGGGCTCTTCGTGGTGGGAGAGAGAGGCTCGTTGTTGTTCACTCGGGGGGAAGATGAGGGGTGAGGGAGGAATTGGGGTTGCGAACTGGGCTTCGGTTGCTGGGCTCAGGGCAATGGTTTGGGCTCCTCTTGATTTTTTTTTGGGTTCGAATGAGATGAACAGATATTACTTCAATGATTTTTGCCCGACTCGTACAGACCTAGCCATCCTACATGGATATTTTTTCACAATATTTTAAATTTAATTGTATGGTAGTTATTTAAAGTCCTCCTAATAAAAAATGACAACTCACTTGTAAGTTAAAATTAAAATTGGTATATCTGGCTATTAAAAAAAAATGGTGTACCCAAGGATAAAAATATCAATATTGACAGAAATATCAATAGTCTAATTTTATAGAAATTTCGAATATATTATCCATATCTGTGGAAATATTAGAATAGTTTACATAAGTTACAGAAATTTGGTTCAAAATATATTTCTAACATTTTATAATAGAAATATTAAATGATGTATAATTACGTAACTTTTATCAAAAATATATATATATCATATCATATCTTACATATCTTAATACAAAAAGGAAGTACTATGAGACTACATGGTTGAGAAACCATCTTGATTTAATTAATGTTGGTGTCATTACATGTCATTTAAATAGAGTTAAATATAGCTTGTGTTTAGTTCATTGATTAGAAATGAAATTACGTAACTTTTATAAATAAAAAAAAAAAATCATACTATATCTTACATATCTTAATACAAAAAAGAAGTACTATGAGACTTCATGGTTGAGAAACCATCTTGATTTAATTAATGTTGGTGTCATTACATGTTATTTGAATAGAGTTAAATATAGCTTGTGTTTAGTTCGTCGATTAGAGATAAAATTTTTTAAGTTAAAATTTTTTGATTTTTCAAGAACTACTTATAATTTTTGTTGATTTTTCAGAAAAAGAAAAAAAACTGAGATGAAAAAATACAATTTAGTTAAAGTTAAACTTAAATATCAAACAAAACAATAGTTGTGAACATGTTAAATATAAATTTGGTGTTATCTTCTTAATGTATTTTTATAAATTGAAAATTGTGCAAAGTTTTTAGAAGTCTAAGTGAATAATTTCTGTTAGCCTTTATGTGTTGGCTTTTATTTATATTTATTTTTATCTCTTTATATATATATATATATATATAAGACAATGATCTCTCACCATTTATTAAAAAAAAAAATAAAAAGAAGAAGAAGAAGAAGAAGAAAATTATAGCATGCTCAAAAAGATAATAAACGTTAGAAATCTGGAATTTCAAAAACTTTCCACCAAAATTTCTGAAATTTCCTCGATTTTTTTCGATATTTGATAAAAATTACACTACGTTTTACCGATATCAATACTTTTATCGATGTTTTGACAGAAAAGATATAACACCTAAAAGATCTTTTAGTAATCCTCAAACACGGAAATTTCGGTGGAAATTTCAGAAATATCGTGGATATCTGCAATTATAGATGTACCTAGCATTATATCATTTTTAAATATTTAAAATTATTGTCACAAAATGTGAGTTAGAATAGAGTGCCAAGAATGGATATTTTACTATTAGACTTCTTACTTTGTATTCTTAATAGAAACTGTTTTTTAATTATTAGATTAATTTTTTAGACAATAAAATCTATGAATATCCACGTTAAAATTTCGCATTACGTGATAAAAAACCGATTCACTCATACATCAAACGGTTGACAAAAAATATAATAATTAAAAAACCAGTTCTTAAGTATAAATAAAAAATCTTACTGTAAAAATTCTCACTATCTATTTCTTATTATTATTATTATTTTGGACAAATATACATATTCTTAAATCTCTTTACTGTTTGCATTGTCTTAAAATTAAATAAGGTGATAGTAACATAGCTTAGTGGTAACGACATATATAACTTCATTATAATATAGTGTTTTCCTATACTCCAAGGTTTTAAAAAAATGACAAACCTTTTTTTTTTCCCCCATTAAATAGAACAAAGGTGACGTGAACTTGATAATATGAGATTTGGAAATAGAGTTCATACTCATAACGCCCCCAATTTAATATCCTTGTTCCATTTTGTTTCTTCATTTTAAAATGATCCGTTTAAACTCACCAAATTAAAGTAGTTCTTGAATTCAACAATGGAGTCACAAAATTTAAAAACTTCGATGATATATTATATATATTCTGTATATGGTTTATTCAGTAAAAGTTTATTTCTTATATTTTGATATTACATTATCTAAACTCGGACACATATTCCCAACAATTTAACCACAATAGAAGTTTGCGCTCAAAATGCCCTTTATATTTAGTCAAAATATCATTTATATATATTATTTATATATATTTTTTTTTATTGCACAGTCTTCAAAACATCCCGTTTTCCATAAAATCAATCAGAAAAAAAATCCTTAAAGCAATTAAATTTTTTAAATACCATATTTACCTTTCTCAATCTATATTAAATATAATTTAACATTTTTTTAGGAAATAATTTAAGGGGAAAGTATCTGAATGACACAAATTTAAAGATAAATATACCAATATAACACAAAAAAATAACATTAGACCAATATGACACAACTAAACTTAAGTAAACTAAAGTTTGTATCATGTTGATCAAGATGAGAGAATTTGTGTTATATTGGTCAACATATGAAAAAAAAAAAAAAAGGTGGTTGTTTAGTTAATTTTTTCATTATTTAAAGCATCATTGAATTAAAGTTTTAAATAAAATCAATCTTAAAACTTTAAAATTCTCAAAATAATTGAAATACTTGTTTGAATGAAATATTTATATTATTTTTAAAAAACTTGTTATTTGATTTTTTTTTTTTTGTTATCTTATATTTAAAATAACATTTAAAATAGATTTGGAATGATAACCTTGATATTCTCTAAATTTTAATTGCTTCAGGGATATTTTATAATTGATTTTACAAACATATAGAGTATTTTGAATATTTGTATAATAAAAGAGAAAAAAGTAGTATTCAGGTGTCCTTGATATTTTCCCTTAATTTTTTAAGTCGCAATAGCCCAGCTTCCCAGACCTTTCTACCAATTTCGCAGCTCCACATTAAAAAATAAAAAATAAAAATCGCAGCTCCACCTTTGCCGCCACACAGGACCCAACAATTCCACTAGATGCTCTCAGATAATGTTAGAAGAGAAAAATGCTACCAATACCAACGTCAGAACTTTGTTGGGTTGTTGAAATATGAAATTTGATCCCTCAAATAGTTTACTTCTCCTCAAGATTTGATATTTTCATAAATATTGTTCCCGCACGAAATTTAACCTTTTTTTTCTTTTTTTTTTTTTTTTGTAAATTATTCATTTAGTTTATATTAAACTTTTATTATTGTGCAACTAATTTGGTCTTTGAACTTTTTTTTGTAACTGAAATGTCTCTAAACTTTTAAAATGTTATTATAATAGTCATTTTCATTAATTTTTTAACGAAATCTATTAGTAATTTGGTTAAAAAGTAACGCTAACTTTAGATTTTGTCAAAAAATTAACGAAAAAGACTAGTGTAATAACGTTTTTAATAATTTATGATCATTCCAACTACGAAAAAGAATGTCCCTAAATCATTAAAATGTTGCTATAATAGTCAGTTTTGTTAAATTTTAAACAAAATCTTTAGTAATTTGGTCAAAAAGTAATGTTACCTAACATATTCCATCAAAAAATTAACGTAAAGGATTATTATAGTAATATTTTAAAAGTTTAGGAGCACTCCAGCTATGAAAAAATGTTCAAAGACCAAAATTATACAAAATTAAAAGTTCAGGAACCAGCCTAGTAATTTACCATTTTTTCTTTTCTATATGTATTTGTATGTTTTAATTAATAACTTTATTTTTTTTTTAACTCCTCAGCTACTGCAATCTGTTATATGTTTAATAAATAACTCCTCAACTTAGATAATATGATCAAATCACATCAAAATTAAAAGAAAAAAGAAGGAAAATAAATAGTTTTTCATTTAGATCCAATGCTTCAAGACAAAACTCTATTGGTGGGATATTTTTCTATATCCTATACAGTAAAATTCATAATATGTATTTAGTAGTTCTCAAAAAAAAAAAAAAAAAAAATGATACTGCACTACAGTTTTTACTAAAAAATCCTTTTTTTACGTCTGCACTTAAATAGAATATTAACTACGTTACAGTCATTATGAACTAATACGTGTTGGCCTGTATCTTTTTTAACCAAGGTTATACATAACGGATATCCGGGATTGCCCTCGCTTGAAGTCTCTATTAAAAACTTAACATCGTCATCATGTCGAATCTCAACAGGAGGCAACGGAACAAGTGAAACAACTAAGAACCTCATATCCAGATCATATAGCGATTGATCTACCATTAAACTGTGACAAAGTCTTTCCACCAATTGACAGTAAGTAATGTCTTTTGAGACTATTATTCCTTTTGTTTTTTTCCCACGAAAACTCCAACAGCCTCGAGTTTCTCTCCATTGTCCTTCATATGAAATAATTAATCTAACTGTGGTACTCGATGACGAATCCTGTAACAAAAATCAACACAAACAAAACTTAAATTAGTATATTTAGATAATAAAAAAATCATGGTCATGTTAATGGCTTGACCATAATCATGCCATCGGTCGGTCAAGATTTCCAAGTATAAACAATCAATCACTATAGCAGAAGTACGTCAATCTCTTCTGTCACTGAGGAAGTGAGGAATTATTCTGAGAGAGGGTGAATATTATTAAAAAAATTTGAAACAATCTAATGTGTTGTTTAGTGAAATGATTTAACTCAAATTAAACTGAACTTTTTCATTTCAATTTTTATTTTTTTCTGAAAAGTCAACAAAAATTATAACCAGTTATTAAAAAGTCAACCAACTCAAACTTAAAAATTTCAACTCAAACCGTTTCACCAAACGGATCCTAAGCCGTTATTTTTTTTTTAATAGAAAATTTTCTCAACAATCTTATTTTTGATATAATTATTAATATCGATGCTATATTTAATATAAAAAAAAAAATACAAAATAGTGTATGTGATGATACTGTAAGTGTGGAGGGTGAGGGGCTCAAAAGAAAAAGGGGAAAAGTAGATAAGGGCTTAAAGAGGCCTATATGTGAATATGTACATAAATATATGGACCAAAAAGGAAAACAAAAAAGAAAAAGAAAAAGAAAAAGTTCAGAGGGGGCTGAAGAGCCCCGGGCCTCTTTAGCTTCATCCCTGCTTGTTATATGTCCTTGCACTAGGGAAATTATAAAATAAGATTAAGTTATGTTTAATATCAATATCAACAAAATGAGTGCAGTTGCACACATAATTTAATTGTACAAAATTAAGGAATGAGAATAGACAACAGAAAACACGAAAAACAAGAACTCATATTTACGTGTAAAACTCTAGACAAGAAAAACCCACGGGTAGAGGATAAGAAAAATCCACTAAACTAAAGATAGGTACAAGAGGAGCGGTTACAGTAAAAGAGAGCATAATAATGGAACCCTAAAATTACATTGTATATACATACCTGAATCCCAAAACGTAAGACTGGTTGGGTCCACATTGGCCCAATCCCGTAGCTCACCATTGAGCCCCAAAAAAATTTCATAATTAAAGCTCCACCACATATGTCACACCACGAGTTTTTTGGGCCGAACCAAACAAAATTTATGTCATCAAATTCTAACATTAGCAATAGTTACATACATTATTTTATCACAAAAGTATAGACTTCATCCTCGTCTCAAGTTCATATATATTGGTCAACTTTGGGTTTTGTGCACAAAACCTTGTTTGGATGGCATGTCCAATTCTATAAATTGAAACTTTTTGTAAAAGAAAGTTTTTTCCAATTTTTTTTTAATCATTCTCTTAGTTTGAAAAATGAAAACTATCTTATTTTCAAACCTCTTTTATAAAGTATCCTTTTGGAAAAAGAAAAAGAATCTTTCTGAAATTTTCTTATAATGCACTATTCACAACACCATTTTTTCTCATTCCAAACAACTTATTGTTGTCAAAAAGAAAATTTTTTACATATCTAAACATTATCTTATTCTAAAAAAAATAAATAAATAAACTTTTTCATTTAAAACAAAAAGATTTTACTTTTCGAAAATGAATATGAGCTACAAACGGGGATGTTCTCTAGATGGGATAAGGAAGGCCTTTCATTCCTACTCGCAAGGAATAAATTTTAGTCATGATGAAAAGTTAATGGATAATGATGCATCGCTCAATAGAAACTAAGTGCCCTTGTTATATTTTCATGACAAAATATCGTACAACTTAAGATTTTTTTTTAAACAATTGTTTCCATTTTTATTGCAGAGCAATTAAATAGTAGGATTATACTTATATGCATAACTTAAATTTTAGGAGAAATTGCACAATTTTTTCCTAAATTTTAGACCTTGACATAGAATGCCCATAAATTTTAATTTATAACATTTTTTCCCTTAAATTTTAGAAAAGTTTGTGAGTTTTCCCCTTAATTAAATTTTTGACTTAAAAATACACATGACACATGTTAGAAGCATCAATTACTGATATTAAAAGAGAAATGCTAGTAATTGAGTTAAAATACTAAATATTGAGGGCTAATTGTCATTTTTCTCCATAATTCTTTTTTATAGATAACTTCATAATTTCACACTTAATAAGGGTAACGGGTGCCTGGAATGTTGCCGATGTGTGTCATTTCATAATTTTATACTTAATATCCAAACTCGTGCTTCCAACGAGTGTTAGGTTCATTGTTTCATCAAAAATTTAATTGAGGAAGAAAATTCACAAACTTTTTCAAAGTTCAAAGAGAAAGAATGTTACAAATTGATGTTCGGGGGGCATTTTTGGCAAGACCTAAAGTTCGTGGGGAAAAAATGTAATTTGTCTTAAATTTTATGGTAATTCTCACTAAACTCACTAAACTATAAACACTTATACATTGGCTCATAATTTTGAATTAGTCCTACTTATTCCCTTCCTTCTAATTTTCATTAAAAATTGATGAAAGAGAGGGATTAAATTAGTGAGGTCATGTGATCTTTTTTGATATATATGCTTTTTACTGAAAATTCTAACAGAAATAATTAAATGAGACAAATTCAAAACTTGATAGAAAAAATGAGAATTTTTACCCCCTATTTGTTTTGTATGCCCATTTCCAAAATGGGTGGAAAAACAACAAAAGAGTGTTTTACCTAATTTTCTCTGTCATTCTTCTCATTTAAAAAAAAAGGGTGGACATTTTATTCTCAAACATATTTTGTACAATACCCTTTTGAAATATTTTTGAAATTTTACCCTATGCACAATTCTCAACATCATTTCTTCTCATTTTATAACTTTCCAAACAAATTTTAAACTCCTTTTGTTTTCAAGAAGGAAAATTTTTTTACACATCCAAACGTCATCTCGTTCTCAAAATGAAATGACTTTTTCATTTCAAGCAAGAAAAATTTTCATTTCAGAAATGAGTATGCAATCGAAACAAGCTTTTAAGACCCTTTGAACTTTAGGGTCACTTTCACTTTGCCCACCTGAATTTCAAAAACTCCCACTTTGTCTTGTGAAGTTTGAATTTAACCTCATTTTATCCCTTCAATCAGAATGGCACTTAAAAAGGATGGACAAAAAGTGAGTTAAGTGCAGTTATGTGGTCTTTTCCCGTTTGTTTTTAGTAGAAATCTTAATATAATGGACTTAGTAAGACTAATTTCTTTATTTTTCCACATGTTTTTAATGGATATTCTGATAGAAGGAATAAAGTGTAGTTAAATTCAAAGTTCAAATAGTAAAGTGAAAGTTTTTATAGTTCACGAGGCAAAGTGGAAGTGACTCTAAATTTCATAAAGCATAGATTAAAAAGATTAAAAAAAAAAAAAAAAAAGGACAACAAGGAGAGAAAGATGAAGGAAAGAGAAGGGTGTTTCTTGCAGAGAAGAGACGATGGAGAGGAGGATTCAGAAAATGAGGTATGGGAAAAAAACTATTTTTATGGTGAAGTAATAACATCATCCACAATTTAATTTTCACCTAATGGCCAAAATAAAAACAGAGTCCCAACCCGTATAATTTCCCTCATGTTTTTTTAGTGGAGTTACTTTATTCGCCACCTGGTAGGTGTCTTGTCTAAAACAAACACTTGACAAAAAGTATTTAAACAATCATAAGCTTAATGCAATGTAGACAACAAATTAAAATTACAACATACCTGAACCTCACTCGAAAATCGCTTGATTGTGCTAGAGGGCATGTCAAGTTCAACAAGATTGTGTTGATTAATCTTTAATGGCAAGGACTTCTGAGGGTAGTCATAGCAATTGTGACATCTAAACAAATGAGGAAGAAATTGACAATACTGGGTTAGAATTGTTATACATACCCACTCTGTAATTGTTATGATACTGGGTAGTCATTGTAGTTGTAATATCAAGAATATCAATTTTAATATCCACCTTCTAATACCAAGTTGTTTTTTAAAAAATTGACAACTCAATTAAAATAAAAAGATTGCAAATACTAGTGAAAAGATGACAACTTATTACCATCTGAGTTGGTGTCAAAAGACAAACATATAGAAAGTTTGTTTTGCCGATAATTGAAATAAAATAACATGGTATTAGATATTATTATTCTGTAGTATTACGAAGTTAAAGCTTATATATCAAATGAGAGAGACCTTCTTCCGAAGACTGGACGTCTCAGTGCTAGCTCTTTATAGTAAACAAAATTAGACGTGTCAGAGAATCTTTCTTCAGCCCGAATCCACTGATTAAAAAAAAAAAAAAAATCACATTAGGATTATATCACGGAGAGAGGACGAATTAATTGTTTTTATAGAAAATGAACGTTTACTGGGTATATGACCTCTGGAGGGTACTCTCGAACAATCCCCCACGCCATTCTTCGTATCAAATCGTGCATATAAATCTCCCCATAACCCTTTATGCTTATAAGAGACCGGTCTATGAGGACACGAATTTCTAGTCTTGGATCGAGATTAAACTCATCCAGCTTTCTTTCTATGAAATCTCTGTCCCTCCCTTCATAAAGTAATGCTATACAAAGGAAAATTTCTCTGCTACAAGGATCTAGTTCATTGTAAGACACTTCCAACGCTTGATAAATATAATTAGAAGAATTCATTATGAGTTCGTCCAGTGCACTTTCCCAATCGCCTGTGTATTGGTCGTTGAGGAAGGAACCAAACACTTTGAGAGCCAAAGGAATTCCACGGGTATAATGAACCACTGATTGTGACAGCTGCTCATAATCTGAAATGAAAGGCCTCCCTCTAAAGGCATTCAAACGAAAGAGTTCAAGTGCTTCATCAAAATTCAATCCATCGAGCGCGTACATCTCATCAACGGGACAATATCGAAGCACGTTTGTGACTCTTGTTGTTATAATAATTCTACTTCCTGATCCAAACCAATCACGATCACTGATTAAATGCTCTACCTGTGCTACCGTAAAAACATCGTCTAGGACAATGAGCACCTTTTTCCGGCTGATTCGATACCAATCGGATGTGTTGACCATTTTTACATCTTCCTCTCCCATTAGTTTTGAAAAAAGTTTGCGTTTTAAGTTAGACAGTCCATGTCGACGTGAATTTTTTCTGACATCTTCAAGAAAGCAACAACCTTCGAATTGAGAAGAGAATCTGTTGAAAACGACACGAGCAAGTGTGGTCTTACCTATACCACCCATTCCCCAGATGCCTAATGAACGAACAGCGGGAGAGCCAAAGCATAACAATGATTCCAATATCTCAAGATGTCTGTTTATTCCCACCAGACCCTCAGAGTCTGCAGTAGCACGTGGTCTTACCGTACTCACAACATATTCAACAATCTCCTCCACTAATTTTGACTCGTACCTAGCATATATAAAATAAAAGATATGTATTTATAAATTAAGGGATAAGATCTCATAGAAATTAGTAAAGAAGAAGAAACAGAACCAAGAACTATTTGTACAGACTAGAGAGGAAATGCAAATTAACTCTATACGCACGACATACCGATATATCTACAAGGGTCTGATATTTTGTCATCTATCCTCGTTTGCTCCAATGATTGGCTGTATTTCGGAATCTTTTGATTCATTTTAGTGACGCCTTTAAGATGTCTAAACTTTGAAAATCTGAGATTCTTGTTTCTTGCAGTGGCACTTTTGAAACTTATTTTCCAACTAAAACTTAAAAGGTTTAATCTCACCTATACCTCGAATTATGTGGTCATTCTTATTTTGCCTCCAAACCTTAAGATGCTCACCTTGCCCTCCGAATTTTGAATTAGATCCACTTAACCCCTTTATTGCAATTTTGGTTTACAATAGAAGGCGAAAAAAAGTAGTGCAATCATGATTTTTCTAAAATATC
>JAFMPE010118988.1:2192-13773 GCA_024759925.1 Ficus religiosa | reverse complement strand
GTTCCGGTGGCGTGGCCATTGTTGGCGTTGGTCTGGCCAGGGCTACAGCACTGGATCTTGGTGATTCTGCAGATTGAAAGGGGTTCGGTAGTTGGGGGGGTCGGAGTGCGGCGGTCCTATAGATCGAGGCTGGGGGGTCCGATCGTTGAGGGGCTGGGGTGCGGTGAATCTCTAGATCGGGTGGGGACTCCTCATCTGGATTTGGGAGGGACGGATGGGAGGGGGGTGGGTTCGCTAGAGATCGCACGGGGGGATCCATCGACGGCGTATGGGGGAGTTTATTGCTGGGGGTCCATCGTCGACGTACGGCGGAGTTCATCACTAGGGGAGAAGTGGGCTTTGTCGACATCGTGGGGGGAACGAGGCTGGTTGCAGGGGAGAGGGGTTGTCGTCGGCGTCGGGGGGACTGGGTCGAGGGTGGTTAGTTTTTTTTTTAATTTATTTTTTATATATTATTTTATTTTTAAATTTTTTAGTTCATATTAATATGAGATCAGGTACATTATAATTATTATACATAGATAATATATTAACCGTTCAATTACATCGTATCGATTTAAAAAGAATCTTTATCAATAGAGTATATAAAAGGGATTGTATCGTAGTTATATATATATATATATATATATTTGGCCTAAATTAGCGGTAAGACTAAAAAACAAAAAAAAAAAAAAAAAACTAACTAAGGGGAGCAAATGAACAGTTATACAGTACGGAACGCTTCCTTTTCCTCATTATGATTTGTAACGGAATACTCTGATTTTTATCGAGTGAATAAAGCGCCAGATATACAACATCTGAAAAGGTATATAACCCAATAAATTTAATTGCTTAGTTACTTCCTAATATTCCATGCCTTAACATGATTCACTAAAAAATTATAAAATAATGATGGAGAAAATCCCATTTATCTAATAAGAAAACTAAAAATTTAAACAAAAAATTGAAAAATGGGCCAATTATAAAAATATGTCTTTTAGAGATCGTTTAGTCTATCTGCTTAAGTTGAAGAATCAGAGTTACAATGAGTGGAGTTGAATTAAGTTTTAAAATTGTGCGTTTAGATAAAAATAAATTGATTAGAGTTAAAAATAGAAAAACTTAAAATGTATTTAGAAAAAAATATATATCAAAATGAATATTATTTTATTTCTTTTGAAATTAGATGGAATTTAAAAATTATCACTTTTTGACTTGAAATAATAAAGTTATAAAATTTTAAAATTTAAGTTTTTAAGTTAGAGACGAATAAGTAAATAATTAAACTAAACTTATTTTTTAAGAAAAAGATAAAAAAAAATAATTAAACTTATTTGGTTGAAACACTCTCTTGGTTTAATTAATTATTTTATTTTTTTTGGAGAAAGTTTTAATAATTTCTGAATCTTAGACATTATGAAGGTATTAATTTAATTTGAAAAACTTATTTCAATGTCATCTACTAGTGTATTTTGTTGATGAAAAAACAGGAAAAAGACAAATATACCCTTATCTAAATAAATTGAGAAATAATTAAGATTAAAAAATATAACTAATAATTACTTAAAAAAAGATTAAAGAGCAAGAATTGCAAGAGACGAGAGTCAGGAGGAGGAGGAAGCAATGGAAGGCGATTCTTCCAAAGGCGATGGCGAGGCCGCCGCCATAGCCATAACCGTGAAGTTCAGCGGCGGATTGATTCCGATCTCCGTCTCACCGGACTCCACCATCAAACATCTCAAATCCCTTCTCCAACCTCTCACCAACGTCCTTCCCCGTGGCCAAAAGCTCATCTTCAAAGGTTTCTTCCATTTCAATCCAATACCATTTTCATGCTTTTTTTTTTTTTTTTTCCCTTCTCTCAGTTTTGCTTTCAATCGCTTGAGGTGTTCGTAATCCTAAGCCTCAATTATTGTACTCACAGCTGTTTTGTGTGTGGTCGGTTTTGGTAGGGAAGCTTTTGGTGGACGAAATGTCGATTAGGGCTTCCGAGGTCACCAATGGGTCCAAGATCATGCTTATGGCTTCCCAGGGCTTGCACCAAGGGGTAGTTCAGTTTTTATTTTTTATTTTTTATTTTTTTTATTTAAGAATTTGGACCTTTTACTGGCATTGGGAGCAAAATTTATTTCATTAGAATTTGATAAATCATTTGTTTCAAAACCATATATGGTCGATGGAGGCATAATTTTTAGTAATTGCATGTGTTATAAATGTTTAAGGAATTCTTGAGAATTTTATTTATTTATTATTATTATTATTATAATAATTATTATTTTTTGCTAAAGAAAATGTATTGAGAAGTTATATGAGTGGAAATAGATTGCTTTAGGATCAAGAGGATAGAGATTTAGGTATATATGTGTGTAATTTGTGGATTTTTTGGGGTCTTACTCTTACAGGATGGCCCTGTTCTAAAACAAGCTCAAACCCGCCCCGTATCAAGGGCAGGCTATGCTAGTAAATTGGCAACAGAGCAGTTGAAAGAACAGAAGCCGGATGCTTTGGATAAAAACCGGTGGGAACGTTTTAAGACGACTGGAGTTATAGCATTGTCTGAATGCAACTTGAAGGTATAAGAAATCGGTTTATGTTTGGATGGGTACTTGTCTGCAATTTTCATCGTTTTAGATGCAATCATATTTACTGTTTGGTACCGCGGAGTGCTAATTGGCTGTTTCCTTGCAATGGATCTACAGTAACTCGCTTATCTATATGCAAAACAAGTGCTTGGCTGTCTGTTGGTTGAAGATGATCTTATGAAATGAATATTTTGATAAATCTAATCAGACCATTGTGCATTTCTTTGTATTTTGTCCATAATGTGAAGCTTGCAAGGAGTATGTTTAACTGGACCGCATTTATATGATGGTTTACAAGTAACGAATAATTTTTAATTGGACAAAGTTTTTATAATGGAATAAGTAATACGTTTAGGAATATTTTTTCTCCCTCGGGAAGGAATAAGAGTCAGGAAGTTGTAGCACGAATTTATTTTAAATTTCTTTCAACCAAGTGTTCTAAGGGCTTAGGGTCTCCAAATAGTCTAATAGTTCAATAATTTTTCTTGGTTGCATGTGAAGGCCATACCTGACAAAGTTTGGGCTGCTGAAGTTCCTGCCAGAGTTCTTGATCTCAGCAACAATGCCATTCAAGAAATACCTGTTAAAATTGGTTCTTTGAAAATTCAGGTAAACAAGTCTTATTTTATTTCTTCTTTTTGTTGTGAACTTCTCACAATAAATTCTGAAACTTTCACTCCGTGCTAAAAAATAATACAGAAATTGCTCTTAAATGCAAATGCTCTAATGGATGGATCCATTAGCTGGGAAGGACTGGCATCTTTAAAGTATCTAACGGTTCTATCTTTGAATCAAAACCAGTAAGTTCATTTTGGCTTTTCTAGTCTGGTGCATCTTTTTATTCATTATGAAATTCCAAAACAACTATGAATGGGAAAATTGTTGTCTATATAGTTATATTATTTGTGTCAATCTCGAGGAGTTTGTCGAGCAATCAAACATAGGGTTTGGTTAGGTTTTTTATTTGCCTTTTGCAAATAAGTATGTATTCATGCATGTGAGAGAGAGAAGGGCGTACCTGACAAACACATAGGGTTATGTGGGTGATTACAAATTCTTGAGTAAACACACATACTTCATTTTCGCATCTACTTGCATTGATGTATGTCTGCTTTCTTGTTTGCATTATTCATAACCTGAATTTCAAAGACTCGGTTTCGTATCACTTTTTATTTATTTATTTTGTGGATTCATGTATGTTTTTTGTTTATTTATTTGTGCAGTTTAACAACTTTGCCATCTGCACTGGGAGGGTTGACTTCACTTACGCAACTTCATGTTGCCAACAACAAGTTGACTGGCCTCCCTAATGAAATAGGACTTCTGAGTCAGCTTGAAGTTTTGAAAGCCAACAGTAATAGGTAATGCCTACAAAAAAGAAGCTCGCCATTTACCACAAAAATGACTTATTTTCCCCACAACCTTTGAAGCTACAAGTTGTACCTAAAATATGTACTTTTGAGTGTTTATTTTTGTTCTTGCCTTTAGTTATCTTTCTTGGTGTGGTGAAAATTTGATTGTCACAAATTGCATCTGGGCATGGAAGTACTAAATATTTCATATGTATGTTACTATTTTCTACTGTCCTACGGTGCTTCATACCTTGAAGTAGGGACTAAAAGGAATCTCTTTGATGGTTTAGACTATTTATCCTGATTACCAACGAGTTTTCTTTTGATTGTTGTTGCATGTATCTTTGCTCAGGATAAGTATCCTTCCTGCATGCATTGGGGATTGCAAAGCCCTCGTCGAGGTACTATTTCTCTTTATGCTTTCAACTCATCATTGTCCATCCTAACTCATGGGTAGCAAACCTATTACTGTACTAATCTGGTTTTATTCCTTGTTATGATATTTTTTGTATGTGTGATTGGTTTTTTTTTTCCTTCAAGTAAACGCATGATTGACTTGGTTCCAATTCACTGCAGGTTGATCTTTCATCGAACTTTTTGTCCGAGTTGCCTGATACATTTGGAAATTTGCATAATTTGAAGGTCTGTGCCTTTTCTGTAATTCTTAAGATTCGTTCTTTTCGATTTTCTTTTGACTTTGAAAAGTTTTTTTTTTTTTTTTTTTCTCCCTTTTTGGTTGACTAGTAGCTTAATATGGTCCGTCCAATCCAATGTTTCTGCTCCCACTATCTATCTGTTGTGCAATTAGTTTTCAACATAGTTAGTATCGGCAAGCTGTACTGGCCTTGTATAAATTCCAGTACTTGGTGGAACACAATTTATACGTAAACATGGTGCTTAAGCAATCTGAAATACAACAGAATCTTGAGCCGCGCAAAATCTTGTATGGCATTTGTAGAAACTAAATCTTGTTTTCTGACTAGAACTATACTCTTGCCACTATGTGCAGTCATTGCATGTCGGTAATAACGGGCTAAAATCCGTTCCTTCAACTCTATTCAAGATGTGCCTGCAACTGACGACACTGGATTTGCACAACACAGAAATCACAATGGATGTTCTTCGTCAGGTGCATACTTACTTTTACACCAATCATTCAAGTATATTCAGAGATTTGGGAATTTATGTTGGAATAATTTAGAACTTTTACTGACAGTGTGAAGGATGGGAGAGTTTCGATCAGCGTCGACAATTGAAGCATCAGAAGCAACTGGACTTTCGCATTGGCTCTGCTGCTTTTGATGAAGGTGCTGATAAAGATTGATACAGTTTGTAGAAATTCTTTGTCCTATCCTAGGCAGCCATTTGTACTTGGAAGGAAATGGTACATTGCAACTATTGCTCTAGAATTGTTAATAGGATTGATTGTATATCCTCTGTTATGGAACTGCCAAAACGATTACATGATTGCAACAACCGATCAATTGAATAACTTTTTTTTCCCCATCTAGTTTTTCACATGCACTCGACGTGAGAGATCTCAAATTGACCGAAAAAATAATTACTTTTATTCTTCTTGCAACATACAACTGGTCAATTGGTTATTCTTTACTCTTTCACAGCTTTGTAGACGTGCACATATTCCGCCCATCATAGTTAAGAATAAGCTCATCAAAGTTCGATTTTTCCCCCCCTTTTTTTCTCCCTCTATTTTGTACCGGAAGTGACCTGTGAAGTGAAAAGCCTCTCGTCCTTGTTAAAATTTGGACAAAAGAAGAACGTTAAAATTCGTTGTTTTAGAACTCCTCGGTCGTGCACCTCTTCCGCCGTTGATGTGTGTTTTGCCAACCAACTGTAGGTCTCTCAGAAATAGAGAACGGTAATTTTTTTTTTGTTTAAACCAAAGATTTGGAATGGAATTTGTAATCACGTTTCTTTGATTCCAAAACGCACATACTTGTAATTCTTAATTCCTATTTCCTTCTCAAAACCTTCTCCCAAGGCATTCGTCCGTGGACCTAAATATTCCTGGCAAATTGACAAAAAATAAAGTGTTTGATTTCGTGACATGTTAAATATATCTGCATCATTAGAACCCCTCGAGACAAATTAAAGTGTTGCTTAAAATGTTCACATATTTGATTTTTGAATTAAAAACCTAACCGGCCCTGAACTTCTCTCCTTAAGAAAACCATTGTTGTATTTATTCTTTCCTACTCAAAAGTCAACCTTCTCGTAAAACATATGTCCATGGATATCCATATTTCTTACCAATAAAAAAAGTGTTGTACTTCATGAAAGTTGAAACACATCCCCATGCATTTAAACCACCTCAAGACAAATTAAAGTGCTCTTTAAAAATTTGATTCTAAACGCCAACTTAAAAATCAAAACTTTTCTATCACGAAATACGAGCTAAAAGCATGAACAAAACAATATCATCAAGCCATATAATAAAACCAAAAACCATTCCACCATAGGAAACAAGAGCAAATGAAAGAAGGCATCATGGACAGCAATGAAACAAAGAGAACCGAAAATATGCAAGTAATTTCACCTATAGATCTTTTCAGATTTATGTATGAAACATAACTTTTTTAAGAAAAAAAAATTCAACATTGCCGAGAGAATTCATTTGAAAATCAAGTCAGAAGACTTATTTCAGGGCTCTCATCCTAAAATCACAATCCGAGAAACATCGGTGGATTAGAAACATCACTCAACGGAAGTAAATTGATACTAATGGAATATCAATATCATTGTCATCGTCGTCCTCACACGCCACGACCACATCCAAGTGCCGACGGTATGCAGGCAACTCCACCTTCGCCACTTCCCTAGCCAAATCTACCACCTTCTTGTCCATTCGGTCCTTGTGTCGCGGGAACATACTGTTATACAGCAGGCAACTTCCACAAGAGATGCTGTAAGCATTTAGCCCTTTGTTCTTCAGCCACTCCAGAAGCTCCCTGAGAGTTGGATTGTCCTTCAAGATCCACCTGTCCCAAACAGTCCACGTCATGTCCTGGTGCTTGATGACCTTTGGCGGAACAGGCTCAGCCATAGAGAACAAAGGCAGTGCTAAATTCGCAAACGTGTTTCGGTAGTCCTCGAGTTTGTGGCCTCCATCCAGAACCTTGTAAAGCTCCAAGCAGACAAGACCTGTCGCCATGGCAGTAGAGGTCGCAATAGCAGGGATAATCCTTCCAGCAATAAACTTGGCCTTCAACTTGTCAACCTCAGGAATAGAGTAATTCCTAGCCCTCATGTTGGCAAGACCGGCTATCATGTCCATGTGGTAGTTGGTATCATCATCCTGCATGATATTTCCAGCAGTCCATACGAATCATGAAAATCATACAAACCTAACAAGGAAACAATGCATAACATCCAGTGCTCCGAAAAAAGGCTCTTTAATAGAGAAAGAGATGAGGAACTACGCCAATAAACTTAAGACTTCGGGGGTGTTTGGTGCTAAGGTTTGAATCATAAATTACAACTCAATTTTTGTCTTTTTCTGAAAAGTCAACCCCAGTTTCACCATTCACATAGTTTTGTAATTCAAACTATAAACATCCATAATTTTGCATACACAAGTCCAAATGAGATGAACTTTTTTTTTTTTTTAAATTACATAGATATTCGAGATGAACGAAACAAGCTCCATACTTATTAATTTTTTTCCGAACACATTTCAAGTTTTTACTCTTTTAACTCCAATATTTCAAACGCCTCACCAAACGTACAATTTAATTCAAACCCAAATTTCACAATCCAAACCTTAGCACCAAACACATGCTTATAACGGTCAGCTCCTATTGAGTCCAACTATACAAAACAAGTCGGCTACAAGATACCCTGAGGCATAACTTATATTGACTACAGCGAACAAGGCTATTTTTTTTGTTCCAGAAATAATATATTTATAAATCCCAAGCTTCATTCACTAACCAACAGATTTAAAGCACATAACATAAAAATTTATCCCTGCTACTTTGATTAAGACCTATTGAACAATTTACACGGATTTTAAGCACATAACATAAAAATTTGTCCCAGCTACTTTGACTAAGACCTTCTATTATAACAATTTACTCAGGATACCTTCATCTAGGGCAAAAAAAAAAATAAAGTTCATCAAGGAATTTAGTGTTTGTGTCTATGTGTGTGTGCGTGAGAGAGAGACAGAGAGAGAGATAGAGAGAGAGAGAGAGAGACCTTCTCAAACTGAATTGGTTTCATCTTAAACCCTGGTGCCAAGCTTGCTCGACTATGCTCCAACTTTGAGATCAAGTCATTAATTATCAGCGAATCATCTAGAGATGCAGCAGAACTAACATTGGTAGCCTTCTCATCAGTCTCAATTTTGACACCTTCCTTGGGCTGAAATTCAGGAACTATCACTCTATCCACGGCTTCAGCCAACTTCTTAGGGTTTTTCGCCCAGTCAGGAATTGGAATCCCAAATGTCTCCGCTCTTAGTATTGCTGCTGCCATAGCAAAATGGAGGTGACCAGCATCAGCAGCTGAGAACTGCAGAGGATGCGGGAATCGCTTAGGGGCTGACCAAAATGGAGCTCCAGTACTAGTTGCAGCATCTTCAGGGAAAGTAAAAATCAACTGCTTCACACGGTTAGCAAAGTAATCTTCAAACCTAAGAAACAAAAAGCATGATGTCAGGAAATGGTCTGAGCAATACATATAGTGATTCCAAAGAGAGTTGCAAAATAAAGGATAAGAAACTAAAATAAACCAGCATCATCAGTTAGAGAATTACTTCAGGCGAGCCCAGGAAATACAATCTTGGAAACTCTCACATTTTTCTCTGTCAAGACACTCAAGAACACGATCCAAGGTATCCCTGGCCTGGGCATCACCAGCATTCCTCATTGCAGTAGCATATTCACTAGGATTGGTCAAGTATGCATTCACTTCAGTGGGAGTCTTCTCAAGCAAACCCTCAAACTCAGATCGAGCCCATGTCAAGCAGTGGTCAATATTGTGTGGGAAGGAATGCACCGTGCACATGGGTGCTTGCTTCTCTGGTGGGTCCCTTGAAGCACCATAATTTTCTGTTAAGTGAGTAATGACCATCTGAGTGTTGCATTTGGCACCAAGAGTTCCCGACTCAAGGAGTGGCTTCTGGAAATATAGGCACCTCTGATCAACATAAAGCCGGGCATTGACATTATCTAGTGCATTAATGACGACACTTAAATTCTCCCAGAAGGCATCATCAAATACGTTCTCAGTTTCAGGGCCAACTCTATTCTGCAAGGCTTCAATATTGAGATGAGGGTTAATTGATGCAGCAGCAGAAGCAGCAACTGTGGATTTGGCCTGCCCAATATTCCAATCACGGAACAGGAATTGCCTGCTGAGGTTACTCTTCTCAATGACATCATCATCAGTGATTGTAAGCTTCCCTTGGTCACCACACGAAACCCCCATCAATGCAACATTTTTCAAGAACTCACAGCCCAGTGCACCAGATCCAACAATGAAAACTTTAGCATCCTCCAATTTCTTCTGGAGCCTAGACCCAAAAACCGAAATCTGTGCATCATACCGGCTATTCAATGGTCTAAACTCACTGGCATCTAGTGGCTCTGTTGGAAGTGACTCCACTGAGTCAAAGTAGAAGAACTGACGAAAAACAAAAGTCAACATTAGTTTACCACAACCAGCTACCAATATAAGGAAGCCTTGAATTGCATTCACTCATGCACTTGGTCAACATCTTAGCACAGGAAATAATTCAGAAATATGTGATCTTGTAAGAAATGCTTTAAGAATCAATGTCAACTAAATGATGAACTGTAAGCCCCAAAGTTAAGTGGGTGAGCATTGGTGTTTTATATGTGCTGCATATAGGTGTTTTATTCATAACATGCCATAACACTAGCAAACTCCAAATCCATACAATCAAGAACATTTGAACCTTTTAGCATCACAAATCCTAGGTGTGCAGAGAATTAGAACTGATACCACATACTAAAACTTCGTAAAATTGCACATGTCCTTACCTGGAATAGTGGATGAAACTTTCCGGAGCAAGCTTTTACTACCTCTTGTCCAACAATACCACCAAACATGGCAGCCATTGGGTTAAGTACTGCCTTGGCACCAAATGCAAAGTGCCGTAGAAGTTTTGGATTGATATCCTCTAGTCTACCATCTCCCAAACTTTCATTTATGTCACCAGCAATGGATATAAGTTTCTGAGAATCCTCTTCGGAACCTGCAACAGGGAAGCGACCTAGCTCTGACACAAACTTATCCAGAGCTTGGAATGCCAAGTGGAGGAGAGGCGGTCGATCAAACTTAGAAAAATCACTCAAAAGGAAATCACCAGGATCATTAAGTGCTTCTCTCAGTGGCTTAAATTTCAACACTTTGGGCTGCTTCACCTGTGTAACAATACCACCTCTCTCATAGGCACCAAAATTTGTAGTATCCTCCTCAAGAGTGAATGAATAAGCCCTTGCACTTTTAATTTTTCTTGGCTTTCCATCATTCAGTTCTGTCATTCCCCGAATCTCGGAGAACACAACAAGATCCCCATCCTGAAATTCGAGTCTCTCATCATCAACACAAGACACTAGAGCAGGGTTGTCATTACTGACAGATGCAATAATACCCGTGTGTGGTTCCTCTCCATCAACATCAACAACCGTGAATTCAGGTCCAAAGTCACAAAAGACAGAACCAAAAAGGCCCCTAACTTCAGATTTAATGAAGGCAATAGGAGGCTGATGGTTATGACAGTAATCATTGAATTCAACAGCTTTCTCAAGACTGATGTCAGTGAATACAACAGCCTGCAATAGGATATAAACTAAATAGGTGATTCTACAGCTAGATGAGCAAAACACTACAAACATTAATATGGTCACCTTTGTGTCATTGAATCCAACATAAGCTATAAGACATTCACCAATCTCTAATATCTAATTTTGAATATCTAAACCAGTCTTTACCACTAACTTAAAAAATTAAAATAATAATAATAATCATAATAATAAAACCCTAACTAGCAACTCATATACAAAACTATCGAAATAGTCCCCAGAGAAGTAACCTTAGCACTTTTAAGTAAATAAACAAAAAGGGTATAAATCAACCGGAAATAGATCCAAATGGGAGTACCTGAAAATCAGAAAGTTGCTCTTTTGTCAACTTTGTAGTCAAGGTTTGCACAACTACAGCATTGTTGAGTTCTTGCAACTTTTGAACAGAAGCAAGCGCCCTGTTCTTCCCAACATCATTCTCGGAAAAGATAAAGTTACTGGATAAATCCCATAATTCCACATTTCCTTCATCGTGCAAAGTCACAGACTTAACACCAGCAAGGATGAGGTTCTTAGCTGCAAAGCAGAAACTAATTTAGAGCCGTACATGTTCTACAAATGTCATTAACATTCACAAAGTTTACCTCCTAATTACATGTAATATAGAACCACAACCACATGTAAATAATTTTTTACGTCTGGAGGCAACTAAAGAGGAAAAAGGCTACAAGCTATCTGAAAACGCCTTAACCAAATTAAGCAATCAGAATCCAAATACTTAGGGTAGTAATAAGGATCTCAAGTTATCTACCATAACCATTGCACCAAGTTGACGGGTCATTTTTCAACAGGTGAACCTTTTTGTAGTAAATTGTTT
>JAFMPE010118973.1:0-11581 GCA_024759925.1 Ficus religiosa | reverse complement strand
AATATTTGACGAATATTGTTTGATTCTAATATTTGATGAATATTCTTTGATTCCGAGATTTCAATAAGTAAACCTTGAATTGATTCTTCAAACCTGATTTTTAAGAAATGCCCACGAAATAAAAATAAAAAATATCATTTTTTGTCGCGTGCTATTTTAAAATTTAGCATTCGTTTGATAAGTTAGTTGAAAATGAAAATTTTAAGTTGGAATTGGTTGACTTTTCAAAAATTAATTATAAATTTTGTTAACTTTTCTGAAAAAGATTAAATTAAGATAAAAAAGTAAAGTTTAGTTTGAATCAAATTTAAATATCGAACTGATGTTTTTATTTTATTTTATTGTATATTTTTGTCTTAATCAAAGAATTAAATGTTCGGTGGAAACTTTCTATGATTGTATAGGGTTCGTTTGGTGTTTGGGTTGAGTTTGAGATGGGATGAAATTTTAAGTTTGAGTTGGTTGACTTTTTAAATATTAATTATAAATTTTGTTGAATTTTCAGAAAAAGACAAAAATTGGTATGAAATAGTACGGTTTAGTTGAAATTAAATTTTGTCACCAAAGGTAGGCTTATATTTTTCTACATTGGGTGACACAAGAGGGGCCCGGCCAACTTTGAATTTTCGGCTGTCTCACCCACGGGGGAAAGTGGTGATCATTAGATGAGTTATTTTTATTTTTGTTTTCATGTGAATTCCATTTTGAACCATTGCCTTTAATATTTTTTAACTGTCTATATTCCCATACCTATTGGTGGAAAAACGTAACTTGGTTTCTTAAGATACTAGTATGGTTTCGTGTCTACGACATAATCGTGTTTTAGTTTCAATTTTCAAATTTCTAATAGAAAGATAATGTTCACGAATTCTCCAATTGAGTTGTTAAAATGAATGCTATCAACATTTATAGAACTGTTTCTTCTTCGCTTTAAAGCTCTGTGGAAATAAATGTCATCAATGACATTCATGATGCTTGTGCTTTTTTGGGAAGTGGTTCAGTTTGCTACGGGTCTCGTGAAGAGAATTCTATAATCCATTTTGTTATTAGATTAGCGTTGTCTTCATCTTGTTCCCGTATTTGGGTTGATAGTTTGTCCAAATTTTTGAGACCTTTTGTAAAAAAGGATATTATGAGTTTGGAATAAAAATAAAAATATTGTGGTAGGAAATACATGTTCAAAGAATTTTATTGAATATTACTTTTATAGCAACTTTATTTAGCTAGATTTGGATTAAGGTTCGAAAATAATTTCTTCATTTTATTTAATGTCACCATAATATTTTGATAAATCCCATTAAAAGAATATAAGAAAACAAACAACGTGATTAGTTGAAGTAGCCAAAAAAAAAAAAAAAAAAATTCATACAATGACAGAATGATAATGGAAGTGTAAAATATGTGTGTGTGTGTGTGTGTGTGTGTGTGTGTGTGTGTGTGTGTGTGTGTGTGTGTAAGGTATGAGAGAATAAAGAAGTCATTGGACCAATCATTGGATTTGAAGTGATTCGAAAAGAATAAATTTAAACCATTGGATCAAAAAGGTTAAAGTACAAAATTTTAAAAGCTATTCACACTTCTCTAATAACTTATAGATATCTTAGAGATTTCCCTTACCAATGTATTAGCCAAGGATGAAAACATTTGTGTCAATAAAAATATCAGTATTCTAATTTTATAAAAATTTTAGAGATATTATCGATTTCGGTGGAAATATTAAAAACAAAAAAACGGAATTTACAAATTTTCTTTTAAAACATATTTCTCAAACATTTTAAGGCTTCGTTTGGGATTCCAACTCAAACTGTACTTTTTCATCTCAGTTTTTATCTTTTTCTAAAAAAAATTTTGTCTTTTTCTGAAAAAGTTTTTGTCTTTTCTGAAAAGTCAACAAAAAGTTTCAACTCAAACTGTACTTTTTCAACTCAAACTTATTCACCAAACAGACCCTAAGATAGTATAAACATTAAGCAAATATAAAAATACATAAGTTTTACATGTGAAACTTCTTATATCTTCCATATCTAAATACCAAAAGGAAATCTTATGAAGTTCAAATATGATTGTGATATCATCTTGATTCAAACAATAAATCAATAGTGTTATGATATGCTATTTGAATAGTGTTAAATATAATTGTATTTTTTTAAATTCAATTTAAGTTATTTTTTTGTCTTTTAACGAAATCTGAATCGCACACCTTTTTTTTTTTAGGGTATTTCTAACTTAAAATCATGTGCCCAAAAAAAAAAAAAGAAAGAAAGAAAGAAAGAAAGGAACTTGTATGGTGGGAAGTCGTACGAATTTCATATGGTGGAAATCAATATATGAACACATTTTTTCAACTAAAAATGGCACTTAACCACTTAAAATTTGACCTAACATTTAAAATAGCACTGCCAATGATACATTACCGCGAATATATTCGTTTAGTCATTGACACTGTTTCTCTTTGTTTTTATTTGTTTGGAGCTTATAGTGAAAGAAAAATCGGTAGTAGCGTAAAAAATGGTATCAAATGGATTCTGAACTTTGAATTATTCGTTCAATAAAAAAAAAATATGAAAAGAATATGTTGCTGGACAAAAGAATTCTCGTGTAGAATTCTAGCTAGCTTAGAATTCTCATGTCGGCAAAGAAATGATTGATAGAAATATCATTGAAATTTGATATTAAAGAAAAGATAGAAATATCATAGAAATTTCATTGATATAAAAAAAATTTCTTTGATAGAAAAGATAGAAAAATTAAAGAAAATGTTTAATTTAATGTATTTTGCTGATAAAAAGAAAGAGTTTTCTCATAAGCAAATGCGTGTCCAAAAGGGCAATGAATAGAAGCGTAAATAGGGGAAAGAACAACGAAATTGGGTCTCTCTCTCTCTCTCTCTCTCTCTCTCTCTCTCTCTCTTTAACTTGATGGAAAAAGTGTCTTCATCCTTTCCACAAATCATATCAAATTACTTCCAGTAATTTGCATGTAATTTGAAGCCGAAAAAGTCAAACTCGCACGATAACTACATATTTCAAAGTTTCGGACTAGTTTGGCTTACAGATACTCTTGCTTTGTGTTCTGGATCTATTTATGCCATTAAAATTTTTGATTTTGATTTTGATTTTTTTAAAGAAAGTGCATAGACCTATATATATCACATTGACACGTGCGGGTGGCTCCATAATGGCAATTGGGTCTCAAGTGGAAAAAACATGAATCTACTACATTTTTATATGCAAAATTATTTCTCTTCTTCATTACGTTTATCATGCTCCTACCAAGCTGTTTCCTCCCGAAATTTCTCGGAAATTTAATTAGATCAATCTTCTTGCAGCCTCTCTCTTCCTCTATATCTATACAAACCCCCCAAACCATCCATCTTTATCCATTATAATCTCTTCTTTCTCCAATTGATTCTATTAATTTCCTTCCTCGCTATCTATATACATATATATATATATATTTATATCTCTTCAATATATTGTAAGGAAATACTATAATAATTACAATATCTGTTCTCGTAAAATTACATACATCATAATTGTCTCATATCAATTTTTATTATAATACCGGTTCATATTCACCACTAGGAAAGATACGAAAGTTCTTTTTTTTTTTTTTTCCTTAAAAGATATGTGGTAGGATTTTGTTAGGCATTCCACAAATGGAATTATATCCAGTTGCCTGGCTAAAAGCAAGACGCTTAATTGATGCAATTGGTTCTTAAGTGGAAGAATTATATATATTATCTGATTGACGGATTATATAATAACAACGTTGGATATATGAATCTACTATTTCAGTAACATAAATTATAAGGGTTTGTGTTTTATTTTTAGATAAAAATATATATATATATATATATGTATATATAAGTGCTATTTTAAGTTTGCAAGTAAACATATGCATGTGAGGGTTTGAAATTTAATATGACTACAATTTAGAAGGTTTTTCCGGTCATTTATGGTACGTTATAATTTGTTTGGTTACAAGATTTAATTAACAAGTAACCCTTCTGGTGATTCTTCTAATCAGCTGGTTAAGTCATGATGATTGCGAATAATGTGATAAAAATCTGATATGGCTAAGCACTTATATCTTGTACTAATTTAAAATTTTTCATAAGTAATTCCCAATTGTGACCGTTTAGCGCCAGTTTTGGTTTCACGTTACTGTAACTTTAAAACAGTAACTCTTACCTCAAGTATGAGAGAAAATATTGGCAATATGACAAATAGATATAAAAGTCATGATCATGCTTTTGGCCATTTTTGTTTTTTAGTTTATTTCTCAGAAAATTTAGGTCGGGTATCCTTTTTTGTTCATCCAATTTAATAGATAGTCAAATTTTTTTTACTTAACAAAATAATCGTTTGCAATTTTTTCCTGATTTAGTCAAAGTTTATAATAATTGACCATAATTAATCATTGATTTATTAAATTAACAATTATGTAATCAACCATTTATAGTGTGTTTGGTTGGAGGGATTGGTGGATGGATGGAGAGGAGTGGAGGGAAGAGTTAAATCATTTATTTGGTTGGAAGGAGATGAGAAGGGAGAGGAGATGTGAGAGGAAGAGCTCTCCTCCTTGGCCCACCACCATCCATCCTTCCCTTGGTGGACGGATCAGGAGGGAAGAACAAAACTGGAGGGAATTTTAGGCGGCGCAACCCCATTTTGCCCTCAAATATATACTTTCAGTTTTTTTTTTTTTTTTTTTGGTCCTTTTATCTTCCCTAAACTGTACAATAATGTAATACTCAAAAGCCAAAGAATTTATATCTTGCTCCTTTATACACTTTCCTCTACAGAGCAACAAATGTGAGAATTGTTTTGTGCTTTTCGATAAAAGTTAATTATTCGGGAAAAAAAAAAAAAAAGGTCTTACATTTTTTTCCCCTGAATATTACGTAGTGTTGCAACAGAGCAAAAAGTGTTTTTTTTGGTCGCCGGGGGGGTGGGGGGAGACAAATTTTTCTATCTCCTTTCTTTCAAAAATTGAAAGGATTCATAATGGCATAACTGTAGATTTACAACTTCCTTTCAAATTTCCTACTTTCCAAACAACCGAACATTCTATTATTTCCATTCCACTCCTTTACATAGACTAAGGGTCCATTTGATAAAACGATTTAAGTTAAAATTTTTAAGTTTGAATTGATTAATTTTTTAAAAATTAATTATAATTTTTATTGATTTTTCAGAAAAAGATAAACTGAGATGAAAAAATACGATTTAATTTAAATTAAATCGTTTCACCAAATAAGTCATAACGTATCGAGAGCGAGAGAGAGAGAGAGAGAGTTTGGGGGGGGGGGGGCGGCGGAGGCTTAAAGTTAACTAAAGTAAACACGCTGCCAGCTATGCGTGAAAGCCATATTTTAATAATATATCATATTAAAACTCTTGTTGATAATTTCCTGGAAACTAACGTTAATATTCTCCGTTCGATTGCCTTAAATAGCTCTTACTCTCGTTCAGTGTCATTCCCGATTATATATGAGAAGAAATGGAAGCGACACCAAATGCTAATGTTGAAGAAAAATAAACTGACGAATAATTTGCAATATCTCTGTAAGTACTAAGATTTATTTTAGAGATTAGCTTTCGTTTTCCATTTGTTTTATTTATTTTTTAATTTACTCATTTATTCTTGCGAAGCATGCTCAACCAAGGTATGGGTATATTCTTGCGATGTCTGTTATTGCTTTCTTGGTCTCTGTCAACCGACTCTGTTGGTAATTTTGATTTAGGCCCGAGGCTGTTGAACTTATTTCAGGAAGGCACTACGGAAAATCATTTACTCACAAGAATCCGTACCTCTGGTCGCACACCTCCCCGACCCAATTACTATCGAGCAAATGTCCAGGCGAGTGGTATGGTGATCACTTCCATCGACAATTTTCTGTTTCTTTCTTTCGTTCTTTTTTCTTTTCCTTTTTTTTTTTTTTCCCCCTCCCTCTCGGCAGAGATGATTTGAGTGTCAGGATTTGTTAAAAGTTCATCACCGACTCTTGATCTTTAGATTAATCCAGAGACTTCTAAAATTGCGCCCCCCCCCTCTGGGCAGAGATGATTTGAGTGTCAGGATTTGTTAAAAATTCATCACCGATTCTTGATCTCTAGATTAATCCAGAGACTTCTAAAATTGCAACCCACTTTTCTGCAAACCTTATTCATTCAAGGTCAAACAGTTGGCCGACATTATATTATATAATACTACCAAAGGAATTTAAATTTCCTGTGTACTGAACAGTATTTTGTTTTTTTTTTTTTTTTAACTTTTGTTGTTATTGTTATTATTATTTTTTTTAACTTTTGATGATTTGTTATGGTTATTTATTTTTTTTAACTTTTGCTGCTTTGTTTTATTGTTCAGTGAATAGTTTTTTTTTTTTAAAACTTTTGTTGCTTTGTTACAGTTATTTTTTTTAACTTTTGTTGCTTTATTACAGTAAAAAGATGTACTATTTCACTGTTTAAAGAACCGTGATTTTTTTTTAAATTTTTGTTGCTTTTGCTGTACAGTTTTTTTCTACTATAACGCACAGTAACTGCTTTTTCTACATTAAACTGTCGATTTTACCTCTATTCTATGTGTTGATTTTGGCTTATCTACAGTGGAATGACGGTTTTGTCCTCACATATTTTACTGTTTTATCTACAGTGCAAAGACTTTTTTATCCCACTGATTTAATTAGTTTTCCTTCATCTACAGTGAGTTAACATTTTTACCCCTATTATGTAGAAATTACCGGCTGCTCACACAGTATAATTGCCGTATTACGCCTCTTTTTTAGTCTCTTTTTTTTTCCTACAGTGTGCTGTCGTTTTACCCCTATTTAGGGTTTTTTTCCTTAATATTATTTTTGCCTTTTTTTTACGCTAAATTTTATGCATTAGATTCTAATCTATTATTGTATTGTGTTTTTGCTCACTTTGTCTTTTTTTTTTTATTTTTGAAAGATTTTTTACTTTAAATTTTTTATCTTTATTTCGGATTTTTTTTTTGGGTTTTTTGTGTGTCTTTTTTATTTCTTTTGTTCTATTTTTTAAAGATTTTTTTTTTAAGGATTCTGCATGTAATTTTTTTTTTGTCTTTTTTTGTTTGTTTTGTTTTATATTTTAAAATTCATTTTTTTTAGTTTTTACATGCATATAACATGATAAATTTTTTTTAAACAGTAAAAAAGGAGAAAATAGGATATATATTTTATTTTGTTATAATTTTTTTTGTTAGGGTTAGTTTTTCCGGTTCTTTTGTATTTAAAGATTTTTGTTCTTTTTTTTTTGTTTTTTACTTTATTTTTGTTTTAATTTTTTTTTCTTTAAATGAGTATGACTACAGAAATTTTTTTTCTTTTTTGCTTTTGTTTTTGTTTTTATTATTTTTAATATTATTATCATTTTGATTTTGCATCTTTACTGTTAGGAGAGATTTTGGAAAGAATTATACTTATTATAATTATAATATTTATCTTAACCAATTGTTTTTATCATATAATACTCAGTTTATTTGTTTATTTTTTCATTTATTCCCCGTGCAATGCGCGGGTATTAAACTCGTATGTACTAGAACCTTGATCAAGAGTTTGCCGACCTAAGTTTGTACATTGTGCACACATTTAGAATGGAATTTTTATAGCCCCCTTAAAAACATTTTTTTAAGTTCTCACCATTTTCCTTTTTTTAGCCCCCTTAAAAACTTTTTTTTTTTTTTTAAAAGAAAGTCCTCTAAATAAGATTTAGCTTAATTCAAACCCTCCAAATTAAGTTTTCTGCCTTCGTCATCGTGCTTAAATGTGATATTTTGTGTGGTCTTGGATTTGTCTTATTTGTCTTCCACCATGTGTGTTTTTCTCATCAGGATTTACATTACATATATATATATATATTTAATATTATTATGTTTTTTTTTTAAAAAAAATCATTTTGCTCATTATTTCAGGAGGATTACGAGCCTGATCTCCTAAGCCAAGACCATATGCTCATGGCCGAACCATATGCAGTGCCCCATACCCAAGCCCCCGAAACACCGAGGAAGAAACTTGTCTTTTCCAACCCCTCACTTCCAAAAATATACACCGGAAACAAAGTGCTAGACTGTAACGATAATCCACTTGAATTATGTCTTGTGGACATCAATTATAGAAGAGGCCACCAAATCATGCCAATACCGGACGACCGTCCACTCTTTGTAGGGCTATTTGTTCTTAATGGGGACTTTGGTCCGACAGGTTTTGAGCACACTTGGACATCTCAAGAATTCGTTAACAACATTGTGAAGGAGAGAAGCGGAAAGCCACCCCTACTTGTTGGGACTTCACTGACTTCACTTGTCATGCTGCAGCACGGTAAGGCCACCATCAAAGATATCAAATTTACTGATAACTCGAGCTGGACCAGGACCAACACGTTCAAGATCGGAGCAAAACTATTGGCTACTGGGATAAACGACGACCTTTCTGGTGTCGTGCTTGAAGCCGTGACTGAACCCTTTCCTGTCCACGAACATCGCATGCAATGTAAGTTCAATATATACATTTATGTGTGTGTGAACAATATTAGTGAGCATGTGAACAATGTGTGTGAACAATGCATGATTTTTAATAAACCGTGGATCCCATATCATAAGATCCGCATGTGAGACTTGTCTATTTATTGGTGTGATGTTCAACATCACTATTCTTTTAAAATAATAGTGACATTTTTTAAGTGCTGACAGTTATTATTATAAAATTATTTACTTGAAATTTACTCGTTTCAAATCAAATACTAAATATTGTATATTGGGTGGTCTTTAATGTATCTGTTCTCAACTATAGCAATGGCAAAGCGTTACCCTCCGAATTTGGATGACGAAGTTTGGAGGCTGGAGAAGATTAGGAGAAACGGACCTTTCCACATGAAGCTACGTTCCGCAGGCATTTATAAAGTCAAGCATATTCTAGAACAATCTGCTACTATTGCTGGCAAGGAAAAGCTCAGAGGGGTAAGTAATAATATGGCAATTAAGCTTTCCCTATTTCTATTTTCTTTAATTTATTCCGTTCGGATGTGGACTGTAAATACACACATAATTATTAATAATTACAATGAATCATTTAAAATAAATAAATAATATGCAAGTGTGTGTGTGTGTGTGTGTGTCTAGTTTGATAATGTATATGCAACATAAGATATTAATATTAATTAACTGGAAAAGATTTCAATGTTAGTTTTTTTAGGATAACAAACAATTCTACTCCAAATTTTTTTTTTTTCAATTTTTGAAAAAATAGTAGTACTCCTTTTTTTTTTTTTTAATGCTATATATCTTGTTCTATATATCGATCATATTTAACTATAATGTCTTAAACTCATGGCATTAATTACAATTTTTTGTAATCTTCTTCTTCAAAAAAACCAGATCTTAGGTGGTATGCCTGACAAATGGTGGAAAGCGATGCTGACGCATGCCTGGACTTGCAAAACTGAAGGATCTAGGAGCTATTGGGAGGATATTTTGGCTGAAATCCGTCACGAACTTGTTAATCAAGTATAAAACTTATGGTGTCGGTTTTGGTTTTTTTTTTTTTTTCTTTTTTTTTTTTTAAGTTGAATACTCCCAGTTGCCTATTAGTGCCGGTTTTGTTTCACGTTATTGGAACTTTTAAAACAGGTATTATGTATTAGTCCTACTGTGAGAAACATCGGCAATAAATTAAATAAAAGGCTATGGTTTTGGGTTTTTTTTTTTTTTTTTAAAAGGTCTTTCCTTTCTTTTTACAAGTGCTGTTTAAGTTAATTTGAAAGTGCATGTGTGACAGTTTGAGTGTTTATAGTTTAACATAGAATTACTTTTAAAAATTATTTAGGTCATCTCGAGGGACATTTGAATCCCATTCACAAAAAAAACAAAAAAAAAACAAAAAAAAGAAGAAGAAGAAAGAAAGAAAGAAAAGAAAAGAAAGCACTGAATGATATAAATTTAAAAACTATTGTATTAATATGACACAAAAATTTAACATTAAACCAATAGGACACAAAATAAAACTAAGGGCCCTTTTGGGGGATGTTTAGAGATGCTGTTTTGGATGTTAAAGATCTTAAGATGAGTTTTACAAATGTACGTTTAGTGAAAATGAACTATTTCGAGTAAAAATGTGTAAAAACTTAAAATGTATTTAGAAAAAAAATATCAATATAGATTTTAGTTCGTTTCTCTCAAAATTATATATATGTAATTTTTTATTTCAAAAAATAATCATCTAATTTGGACTTGAGATAACAAAGTCATGGACTTTAAAGTTAGAAAAATCCAAAATAGTAAACATGATAGGTTCATCTGTATAAATTAGATCAAATCAATAGAAAGATAAAGCACTACAAGAATTTTCACCTTCTGAGACCAAAAAATTAAATAGCAGAATGTCTATTTTTTTATCGCCATTTTCTTCCACGACCAAAAAACTTTGGTTGCCATAAGTTGGTCGCATTAGGTATTGGCGACCAAAAAAAATTTGGTCTCCTAAAAATCCACGACCAAATAAGTAGATTCTGCTACCAAAATTTGGTAGTAAAATATGGCAGGGATACCATATATTGGCGACCAAAATTTGGTCGCGGAAAATTTTTTGTCGCCGAAACACGTCATCGTAAGGAATATTCGTATTCCGCGACCAAATGTTATTTGGTTGCAAAACGTATTTTGCAAAGCTTTTAACCACCAAATATTTTAGTAGCCAAAAGTTTGAGCGACCAAAATTTTTTGGTAACAGTAATATTTACAGCCTGTAGAGAATAGTCACATATTTTTCAATCTATAAATATACAATTATTAAAAATGATAATGCAAGAAAAAATGTTATATTAGATAAAGAGACTCTAAATCTCTAAACACATTAAACAATTTATAGTAAATGTTTAATTATAATAGGTATCAAACGAAGGTAAACTATAATTAAAACAAAAGCTAACTTAGGACATAGTGGCTGATGGTAGCGGTGGCGGCGGCGATCCATTTTGCCTTTGGGAGAAAAGTCTCGGATGATCTAAAGGCGGATTAAGTTGTTGAAGAAGTTGTCGGATTAGCTCATCTTGTTTTTTCAACATCTCGTCTTGTCTTTTCATCATCTCATCTTGTATTTTCATCATGTCCTCCATATCTGTCACTCGTTGTTTATTGTTCACAACTTCGGTTCTAAGGTTCTCAACCAATAATCGTTGTGTAGGTCCTCCACAGCTACTCAATTATCTCTTTTTAATCACAGGACCTGTTCCACACTTCAACCCATATTTTTCATACCTTTCATTCATCAACACTTAAGAGTAGATATCTTCTTCATCATCAGAATCGAGTTGCGAACCCTCTGGCAATTGGCTTAATCTTTCATTATGTACTTCCGTCATACGTTACTGCAAGATTCAAAGTGTTATAAATATATATAAATAAAAAGAATATAGTTGATGAAGTCTAACAATTAAGATTGATTTTACATAATCCACCTCAGCTCAATCACTTTGCCGACCATGCTTTTCACTCCAATGAGTTAATTTAAAGACATCTAAATACTTTCCCGAGCTTGTCGAATCTGAACTTGATT
>JAFMPE010118955.1:0-25311 GCA_024759925.1 Ficus religiosa | reverse complement strand
TAATGATAGGTCAGTTGAGCTACGTTCTTTTTTGAAAAGAAAAAAAATCATCTTGGAGTTCCCTCCAAAAACTAGTACGATTAGAGAACTTAATAATGGTTTAAATATTAATTCGGAAGTAAAGGCAATGAAGATTTTGATAGTCAGTTCTTATTCCCGCAGCTGGTGTCAAATATCAAACTCCATTTCTGGTATCCATTATGTTCAAACTAATTCGTCTCCGATACACCATTCAGGCATGTGCTTCATACTGGCATAAATGTTGGCACAACACCTTTTTCACCAATATTAATTCGCAAATACATTATCCCATATCAAATTTTCAATATTTTTATAGTTTGACAAATATATGATTTTATCTCATTTTCTTACGGTTTCATTAAAACCAAACATAACCAAATTCCTTTTTAAAGTCTATTTTGGCAGATTTTCACCAATAAATGTTGGAAATCAGTTTTTTCATTTTTTATTCAACCAACATTTCTCTTGAACATATTAACATATTAAAAAAGAACAGAATATTATTAGAACAAGAAAGGAAAAATGTAGCCAGAATTTGTAGCATGAAACAAGAGTAAGCATATTCCACGCTATCTTCAACCGGCAAGTTGGTTTAGGCTCCAAGCGGCAGACAAGGCACCATGGACTAGGCACTCGCTGTTGACTCGTATTATGGAGCCATTAATTCAGATCTCAATTACACCCACAATTCTCAAAATTCAAACTTTTCCCCAAAATCCTAATCTTGGAATGAAAAAGGAAATAAATAAATAAATAAAATTTAGCTGCTTTAAATTTGAAGGGAACCGTGAAGAAATTGCAGCTCCCTCCAATCGTGTTCAGTAGCTCTTTATCGGCACCATGCAAAAGGTTGCTTGTTTTTGGTTTCATCAACAAACACCCGTGTCTGACTTTAGTGCCTTATTTAACACGAAAATATTTATTAAAAAAAAATCGCATAAATCAGCAGAGAAATATCAAATACCCATACTTCATTTCAACACCTAAAACGAATTTGAAATTCCCTAAAAACTAAAAATACATAAAAAAAAAAAAAAATCCCTTTAACAGACGATGACAAATCGGAAGAAGAAGGGAAAGAGGCGACCAGAGAACAGCAATACTGCATGACGATGGAAGGTAAAGCCATCATTTTATAGCTGCGCTCGAAAACCCTAATACTGGAACAACCGAGGAACACCAAAATGGGCCAAATGTTAATGGGCTTCAGTTACTAGATTGGGCCGAAGCTGGCCCATTAGTGTTGTTTTTGGGCTATGGTGTATTCTCAGCTGAACTTCCGCGAAGGACCTGAAAACACGTTTGTCAGGAAGACCCCCCGCCACGACACGACCGCCTCGGCTGGTTGGTTCCAAACATATTTGAGAGAGTTCTGATTCAACGACGTCCTTTTAAAACGTGTAGAGAGAGAGAGAGAGAGAGAGAGAGGAGAGAGAAATAACGAGAGTTGGTAGAGCACTTGAGAATCCTCCTAACTTTTTGACTTTTTTTTGTTGGTATTATTGGTTGTTCAATATTGGTTTTGAAGTTTCCACTAACCCCTTCTTCCCAAAATTATTCCATTTTTCGTCCTTCCTTTTCTTTCACGCTGTCTCTTCCGCGAATATTCGGAAATCGGAGCTTGGTTTCTAGGGTTTATTGGAAGCCATGGACGTCGCGTCGTGCTCCGGAGTTCTTCCCAAGACGAAGCTTGGCGGTTTCAATCTACGAAATTCGGATCACGCGTTTTCGAAGTTAGTCCCTCGTGTTTTCATGGTTTGGCGTTGAGATTTTCTTGTGATTCTTTCAGAAAAATCTGTTTTTTTCTTCATCTCATTTTGTTTTTGCATCAAGTTCGCCATTTCTAATGTTTGTTTTTTTCGTCTTTTTTCTATTTGGTATTTGATGTTAACTTGAAAACGTATTCAGATTTTGAATTACATGGTCAAGATCACAATTTGATGGATTTTATGTGAATGTCGTGATAATTCGGTCAATTATCATGTTTTAGTTTTGATGATAATCATTTGATTTCGTGTAAAAGATAGCTGAATCTTTTTCTCGTATTTGATTACTGAGAAGCTTTCATTTTGAGGTCTTGCTCTTATACCAGATCTCCTATCTCTGTCTCTTGCCATTCATCTAAGGATTCACAAGTAGAGAATTTAACATCTCAGCCTCTGTCACTATGTTCTAGCCCGAGCAATATGGGAAAAGACGTGCTTGGGTTATCGAAGCAGTGCCTTCACAAGAGAAACACGGTCGGGAAAACATTTTGTTCTGCGGGTGTTTGCACTTGGGATAATGGGATTGCCATAGAATCTCATTCACACACTAATGTAGAAGAGAAAGTTGGTGTTTTACTTCTGAATCTAGGAGGCCCCGAGACGCTTAATGATGTTCAACCATTTTTGTTCAACCTTTTCGCAGACCCGGTATGTAGGTGTTAGTGCCTCTCCACGTGTTTGTGTGTGTGTAGTTATTCACTTGAAGCTGAAATGATACTTTTTGAGTGTTATGCGACAGGATCTTATTCGTCTTCCAAGGTTGTTTCGGTTTCTCCAAAGACCATTGGCTAAGCTGATTTCTGTCCTTCGAGCTCCCAAAAGCAAAGAAGGGTATGCCGCTATTGGAGGTGGTTCACCACTGCGCAAAATTACAGACGAACAGGTATATATAAACGTGTGTTTCAAGTGCTTACTTCTCTGTGATCTATGTTTTTGATTCGGTGTTATATGGGCCAGCCACATGTACAATATGATTTTGTTTATGTGCTATATTTGTATTTTGCAGGCTCATGCGCTTAAGGTGGCTTTGGAATCAAAGAACATATCTACAAATGTCTATGTAGGAATGCGCTACTGGTATCCATTCACTGAGGAGGCAATTCATCAAGTTAGTCGTTGAATTTATATAATGCAATTAAGCCGTTAGCATGAACTTCTTTATGGTACTGATTGTCCGTAGTTATATAGAAATTTTCTTGCATTCGCTGCTCTAGATCGTATACCGAAAAAACGTAAAAAAGTTATGACTGTCCTGTTTTTCTAGTGTGTCTCCTTTAATAGCTTATCATTGGTTTTCACCTTGTTTGAAGTAATTATTTATGTGCTTCGTACTTTTGTGAACTTATTAAGCAATATCAATGGGACTTGTCTCATTATCTATGACAGATCAAGAGGGACAGAATAACGAGACTTGTTGTGCTACCATTATACCCTCAGTTCTCTATTTCTACAACTGGATCAAGCATCCGTGTACTTAATAGCCTATTCAGGTGATAGTTTTGTGCCATCGTATCAACTTTTTGATTTTAGATTCATCTCTTTCGTGTTCAATCTCTCTCAATGAGACTTGGCTGTCAGGAAAGATGCCCAGCTGTCGAGGCTGCCTGTTGCAGTTATAAAGTCATGGTATCAAAGAGAAGGTTATATTAAGTCAATGGCTGACTTGATTGCAAAAGAACTAGAGACTTTTTCTCAGCCGGCAGAGGTGGGTTTAATTTTGTCGTTTATGGGTTTGAACCGTTTCTTAATGCAATAGGTCACACCACAGCAACGAGCTTTGTCTAATTTTTTAAAATGAAATCTTAGGTCATGATATTCTTCAGTGCCCATGGTGTCCCAGTTAGTTATGTTGAGGATGAAGGGGATCCGTATAAAGATCAGATGGAGGAGTGTATCTACTTAATTATGCAAGAGCTAAAAACTAGAGGAATTGACAACAAACATACTCTTGCATACCAGGCTGGTTATCAAACTTTAGCTTTTGTTAACTTTTGTTCTTTTGCTTTGAGCAGAAACTTTGGGGGTTGACGCTTGATGTTATACTTGCACCCATTTATTCTTACAACGTTGACATTTTTTTTTTCGATCAGAGCCGAGTTGGTCCTGTACAATGGCTGAAGCCCTACACCGATGAAGTTCTTGTTGAACTAGGTCAGAACGGTGTGAAAAGTCTCCTAGCTGTTCCAGTCAGGTACACGTTTGATAACTAAAGTAGCAGTCATGACTCATTGAATTGTTACGATGCTCCAATGTGGTCCGTGTGTTTGTAAATAAATCATCAATACCTAGTATTGCTTTCGTATTAAATTAACCACAACGAACAAAATGCAATCTTTTTTTTTGCTCATAGTTTAATGATGGTTACTTTCACGTGGTGTTTTATTCCTTTGTTAATTAACCCATGCATTTTTCATCTTCTTAGCCGTGATAAGTTTACAGTACTGGTTATTGGTGAAATAGTCACCTAAGTAATGAACTGTACATCCTCTTGATATCCAGCTTCGTCAGTGAGCACATAGAAACCCTTGAAGAGATAGACATGGAGTACAAGCACCTGGCTCTGGAATCTGGAATTGAGAATTGGGGACGAGTCCCTGCCCTTGGTTGCACCTCCTCCTTTATCACGGATCTGGCGGATGCAGTAATTGAAGCCCTGCCATCAGCAACAGTCATGTCAACCTCATTGAGTGCCTCTAAAGTAGTTGATCACGATCCAGTGCGAGATATCATTAAGCTGTTCTTTGGTTCCATCCTCGCATTTCTTTTGCTTTTTTCGCCAAGAATGATATCGGTGTTCAGGAATTACCTCTCGTAAGTGGGATTCAAATACTCACTCACCAAATTTTACACAGCTGTGTTTACGGAATAAAAGACATACCTTGCCAAGAAAAGATATGAAATTGGAGATGCAAGTTTTGCATCTAGGCCATTGTCAGAATTGTGTATTTTGTGATCCTTGTGTTGGCTTTGTTTCACGAATCAAGGATTATTTTGAGCGTGTCTTTTGTAGTATACAAACAGGATATGAGGTCGTCTTTGAGCGGCAGGTTGCCATTTGTTACGAGTGTATAACTCATGAACTAATTACCTACGCTTCTCTAGTATAACTAGCCGGCTGTTTTGAGTTATATATTGCATTTAAAAAAAGAAAAAGAATATTTCTTTGTATTAATTACAAAAATTCCCCGAAACATGTCGTATGTAACACTTTTGCTAGCATCAACGCATCATTCCCCCCTACATATGAATTGTTGACCAAAAATCTCCAGTTATGTTTTGCGTATAGAGTTTGCATTTAATTTGTTGGTTAGAGATAAAAATTTTTAAATTGGAATTGATTGATTTTTAAAAGTTAGTTATAATTTTTGTTAATTTTTCAGAAAAAGATAAATTGAGATGAAAAAATACAGTGTAGTTGGAATTAAGTTAAAATGTCAAACGGGCAACAAATTTAAGGGTAAAGTACAGTTTTACAACCAATAGGATCGAGGAAAATGGAGAGATATTCCAACCTTTGAGTGCATTTTATACCAAAACAAAAATACTAATAGGAAGCTGAACAGTTCTTAACCTCGAAGGTTATTCAAGTGAATCTACTCCACTACTTCAGATTCGATATTACACTCGAGCATATATATATATATGTCGTAACAAATTGACCAAAAAAGAGAAGATTTCCAAGATAACAAAAATCAACTGACAAGGAGGTCGACTAGTTCAACTTCAATGGCAATTTTTTCATGACTCCGGCACTTCAAACATAGTAGCCAGTGAAAGTAAATCCTCGACCTACAATCTCACCAGCACAAAACCAGGCAAAGCATTCCAACCCGAAAAGAGCTGCAATTCCAGCATCTTCCACCCTCAGCTCCTGCCTGTTCTTCCAAAGGTGCTTCATATAATCAAGCTCCTTCCAGAATGCTTCATAACGGCCCGGTATACTATACCAGAATAAAGAAACCAGATAATTAGACCCTAGTTAGGAACATCAGCATATAAGTAAGTAAATAATATAAATTTGCGCTTGAATTACCAAACCAAAATACTTGGCCTTGCTAACGCAACACTTTCATTTTATTGATTTTCATCTTATTGATTCTTGTTCTTGAAAATGAAATCAAGGCTGGAGACCTTCTCAAGATGTTGGTGGATAGAATTTACACTGTTCAATTGATCTATAAGTGCTCGAATACGGTTAAATATGAGGCAATTAACTGACCTGGCGAGACGAGTATAAAACAGTTGTTTCGACAAAAGACTGCACTTCTCAACAGTTGCGGGCTCCTGGATGTACTGCTTGTTCTGCTCCAAAAGCTGCTTGTAATAGGCACACCCATGCTTCGCCACAAACTGCGACGCCTGAGTGGCCTTCAATTGCAACTGAGTCAGCTTGGACGCCATCAATTCGCCAACTTAAGATAATGACACAAGCTTCAACCTTGAAACATAACAACAATCAAACCAACTACTCATCTCAAATCCAAAATTCGATACTCGGGTCGACACAAAATCAATTTAAGCCAATTTCACCTACTGAAATGAAATTTTGCAAGCTTCACCAACATAAACTCCTTTAGAAGCAAAACACGAAATTCATCAAAACTTTATCACAGAATTAAATGACAAAAATCCAAACTCGTCGCCATAGGAAATTCTCGTACATTTTGGAAATGTGATAAATTCATTAAAGCAAGAAAACAATTTTAACGCTTGGTAGAAAAATCAAAATTGAAAAATTGAATAGATCGAAGACCAAATCAAAATCGCTATAACAAGCAATAACCTTGAACCGAAATGGATCTGAAGCAGACTAGAAATCCGAGCTGATGAGCTTGAATTTTCGAGATTTAGGTGAAAATAATCGAAAAAAATAATAATTAAAAAGAAAAAAAATCGAGGAAGTAGAACCTAATGAAGAAATGTAAAGCGTAGAAATTTAGCGATGGGGCATACAGACCTGAGGACTCTGTTCGCGTCGATCGAGGAGAGAGAGAAAGAGAGAGAGAGAGGTGAGTGGTAGGGTTTTTTGTATTCACCATGAATTTAGCAGCAGCCTAGCTGCTCCGGTTAACCAAAGAGATTCTGGGTTTAGTTACTCTGTGGTAAACTCCATGTACAAACTATACACCACCACTCACTTCTTTCCACGTCAGCACTCAGAATTGGCTGAAGATGATGTTGAGGCCCAAGAACTAGCAGTACAAGCATCAGTTTACTTCTAAATTTTCAACCTGCTAGGCTACTACATGTTCACATTAATCACATGTTAACCCAAGTTAAGCATAATTTACATGATAATTTCTAACTAATTAAAAAAATTACTATCTTATTAGGTATAATAATCTTTATCTTCTTTTTTGTTCAATTTCGGAGTTTTTACTCCCTTTTTTTAACATCATCTTTCCAGAATATTAGTGCAACACCCTTGCTTCGTTAAAACGTTCTGATCCAATCTAGGGCCAAAAGAGAGCATCTCTAAAAATTAGAGGGAAAAAAAAATGGTTCATTATTCTCTTACCACAATTCAAGCCTGCTAGGATTTTTTGTTAAATAACAAAAAATTTCCTACAGAAGCAAGAGGTTGATTGACTATCGTGTTGCTATAATCTGCAATTTGCGAAGCTTTCAGAGGACTTGGAAAGAAGCTCTATCCTTCTTTCAAAAATAAAAAATAACAAAAAGAGAAGAAAAGAAAGAAGCTCCATCAGGAGTCCCATATAATATATTAGAATCATTTATATATGTATATATGAAATTTAAGGACATTCAATTTAATAGTTAGATGATTTAAACACATGGCATAATTTCATCAATGACGTTGAAATTTCACAAAAATATAAAAAAACCACAATAAAAAAAAGTTGAATAAAACATTACCATATTCTAAATTTCAATTTTACAGACATTGGTACAACTTTCTTTCATTAATAGGATTTTTTTTAAGTTCGAACTTAAAATCTAAGACCATAAACTACACCCGCGAAGTAGTCCCAACAGGCCCAGTTATTAGCTCAAGAAGTTACGTTCATTCATATTCTGCTTCAAAGAAATGTCTCGGAAACACGACTTGCTAAAAAGAAATCGAGTGTGTGAGATCCAGGAGGCCAGGTTTCACCATTAAGAACAGAAAGTGGGCAAGGAAAGAGATCCAACAAACTCTACTGAAAACTTTTTAAAGACATACCTGAAATACTTGAAAACAGAATTCCACAGCAATACACTAGTAAACATCTCAAAACACTATTAAACCTAAACTAGTTTACTTGTTAAAAATTACAGCAAATACATTGGACCAATCATCATCAAATACCAAAATGTATAACAAGATCCAGATTCAACGCAACTTCTCATCAACTCTGTGGGGACGTTTTCGCAACTCCAACCTGTTGAGAACCTTGTGAAGCTGGTGCACCATCGTAAGTGCCGCGACTGCTCCCACCTGAATTCCCATCAGCAGGGTACGCAGGAGGTTGAGAGTACCCACTACCATAAGAGGTATTATATGGTGGAACCTGTCCATAACCTGGTTGACTAGCCGGGGGTGCACCATATGGTGGAGGCCCATAACCTGGGTGAGACGCTGCAGCACCATAGCTAGAGGGTGGGCCACGTTGGGAACCAGAATCTGGCTGAGCATAACCAGTCGGTGGTGGCTGAGAAGGGGGATACCCTGGCTGCTGAGGAGCTTGCTGACTGTAGCCTCCCGGTGTGCTGGGCGACTGTGTGGCCTGGCCATAAACCGGGGGATTTGGAGGTGGCTTCTGACCTTGAGGTGCTGCATAGTAACCAGGCTGAGCAGCTGCCTGGCTCCCATAACCAGCCTGGGAAGTTGGAGGCACTCCATAACCAGGCTGATTAGCTCCTTGAGGGGGGTAACTTGACGGGTTTGGGCTAGGCTGACTAGTATTATATCCTTGCTGGCCTGCCGAAGCAGCCGGGACGGAAGGAGGTGCTTGGGTTGAGTCCCCTTGTGAACTGTAAGACACAGAGTGTCCATCTGTTGGGTTGCTTACATTACCATAGCCTGGAGCCGAATAACCTTGCTGTTGGTCATACTGAGGTGGCTGAACATATCCTGAATGAGGAGGTGCATGATAACCCCCATAACCATCTTGAGAATAACCTTGTCCCTGCTGATAGCCCGAAGCTGGTGGCTGACCATAATTGTAACCAGTATTATCTGCCGCTGGTGCAGCAGGACCACCAGGGTTTTGCTGTTGGTGCGTACCCTGTTGACTATAGTAATCATAACCACCTCCATGAGTAGTCTGCTGACTTGGTGGTACAGTTGACTGGTCCCAGTTGGAGGGATAACCACCAGATGTTTGCTGGGAAGGGTAGCCAGGATAAGAATGCTGTGGCATGTTATACTGGGATGGTGGACCAGAATATGAACCATGCTGCCCATAGCCATAACCAGGTTGTTGCACTGGAGGACCACCAGGCGGGCCCCAGCTTGAAGGTGGTCGGGATTGATAACCTTGCTGAGAATATCCTCCAGACATTCCTGGATTTCTAACACGATTCTGCAAGAAAATTGTTTCCACAATAACGAAGGGGAACTTTCCATGACGCCAGGATCCATAGGCAAACAAACAAGCACCAAAAGTATGAACATGTAATAAACATATACAAAAGAACAGGAAACACATGAAAGCGCAATTATATCCATACAGTGATCAACCAATTCCATACTGTATTAGAAGGGTATAAACGCCTTACATACCGTACTGGTTCTTGAATTAAAGGAGTTACTCCAGCAGAAGCCCACCCTCTCCCTACTCGAAGCGAATGGGTACAAAAACACGCAACTATCGAAGGCTTTTACATGAAAGAAAATACAGACATGTGAACCCCAGTTGCCACGAGGCAACGAGTTCATATACAAGTGCATGCCATTTATTATTGTGCAAAAAATTGGTGCCAATTGCTAATATTTATAATAAAAAACTCGAAGTTTATGCACCCTAGCATGTCATTCTGTCCAACCAGAACTATAGATCATTCCTTAATACCTCATTTAGTAGAGCCAACTATAGGACAACACAACCGTAACCAAATTCTAGGAAGCATCCAGAAGTAACGAGAAAAACACAATCACCGAGGATAGATACACTAGAAACAAGAGAGTGTGAAAAATGTCACAATACCGAGAAACAAAATAGAGAGCCATTTTCCAAAAAAGAAGAAAAAAGAAAGATTCTACTAATAAGAAATACAATTAAACAAGAGCTTTCACGGTAAACAAGTGCACTAAACTTCTAGCCTAATACGAAGTACAGAAACAACTAGGTTTGAGCTGTTAAAAAATCCTAACAAAAACTACAAGATCAGAAGTAAACATAGTTGTACTCCACTGTGACCAAAGCACAAAATAGCAATGTCAGTTTAATCAAACTATAATAGTTCATTTATATATATCTATATATATATTAGTGATGACTGTATTTCCTAAACGGAGTATAAATTTCTTCTACTTAACATAAACTTGAAACATAATATAGTGGAACAAAATATTTCAGAGATGACTTCAATTTTATTAACCTAAAATTCTCAATAAAATCTTGCAGCTTCTCTCCACAATATCATTACTAAATACCAAAAAATGGGATTTAGAAGCATACCAGAGTGATGCTGAGGGAACACCAACACAAAGTATTCCATGTTGGTGTCACCAATGGTCGAATAAAACTAACCCTACAATAGTTCCCAATAAGAATATCAGTGTTATGATACACATTAATAAGCATAGTTGATGGTTGAACAAGCTGTAATCCCAGTAATCAATCGCTTATGCTATGAATGATTTTAGAATTGGACTCACATATACAACTGGTATTTGGGGATCTTTCAAATGGCCTTAACATCCAATAATATTGGCAATTCAAACTATTAACCCTAGCTTGAAAACTTAAACTAACATATGGCCAAGTGTAACTCGATGATAATAGCAATCACTCTTCAAGTATCTTCAAAATACAAACCATCAAAGTCAACCTCCATTCAATTCTCAAACCAATCCTTGTCTGCATGAACTACATACATAATACATAAGGAGTTTGGCAGATATCAAAATAATCAAAATAGATGAGAAGCGACAAGTCAAGAGAACCGACAGCTTGATAATTAGTAAATAAAGTTAAAACTCAATCTACAGAAGATCCAAACGGACATCATGGGATACAGGTTCCTAAAGTGAAACTTGAAACCAGAAATGTTATAGACAATGAAGTAAGAACTGCATATAAAGATATGAATGTGAAACCTTTGGTACGTTTGAAGTATGAACTGCTAACCAGCTATGCTGCGCATGCCCACAGGATCAGCAGCAAAAGAAATTTCTAAATATCACCATACTGATAACGGAAAGGGGGACAGTCTATGGCATTTTATCTATCGAATCCTTTTCGAAAAACATGAGGTACTTGATAAATGTAACTAAAGTTAGCTCGCAATAACAAGAGTTAATTTGAGAAGTTTGAACCATCATTGTTTGAAAACATTGAACCTCGTTGAAAAAGGTAAGAGGAGGAAACACACACACATATATCTACGCCTTCTAACAGCACAAGGTATTATGCGTATAAATATTAAGATGAGCAATATTGTAAAAGTTCAGATCAGGCATAAAAATGAGAACCTTAAACCATTGACAAGAATTCCAAGGAAGAAATCCAACATAAGGTGGTCAACGCAAACAACAAATAGAGGAGAGATCTCCATAATATACAATAGGCGCTTAAACCAACTAACAAATATTTTACCAAAATGAAAACTCGTAATCCCTGCAACAAAGAACACAAGCAATACCAGGGAAAACCCAAAATGAAATACAAAATTCAAATTTACCACAACTAAATGTCGGAACAAAAATCATATGAATACTGAGAGCATACGTCAGAGAAAACTCTTAGCACGCAAAGAAAAGGACCCTTCCCAAAGTGAAAAACAAAATCTATTCAAACAATCAAAAACCATAACCTTATCAATAAAGAGAAAGAAATCTTATCTACAGGTAGATTTGTAAAATTAAGCTAACCTTGATCAAAAGCCAAAGGGAAAACATAAAAAGCATCTAAAGCAGTTCAACAAAGAACTCCAGCCCTTCCTTACAGGAGTGAAACTGAAGAAAATTACGCACAAAATAGGGTAACACAAAGTCTGCACCCAACATAGATCAGCCTTACCTCGCTGATGACTTCGTTAACCAATTGTTTTGCATTTTCAATTTGTTCACTGGACCCATCAATCTGCAATGTCCTTTCGGCTGATGTATCACCAGGAGGCAGGTGCAAAGGAATCACCTAAACAGAACACAAATTTCAGTTTGAAAATCCGTATCATTGAATTAACTTGGTCACTAAGATGCATTAAAAATAATGAACATCAAAGATCTTAAACAAAACCTACAAATGTACCTGAATACGAGCTCCAGTCCTAGCTTGCATATTTTTAATCGTTTCTCCTCCTTTACCTATGATAAGACCAACCTGAAATTGCTAGCATGTCAAAGGCTATCCTAATCCAAACCAATGGTGTAAGCCAAAAAAAATGTAGGAGCTTCTTTAAACCTTATTATTCGGAATTTGCATGACAAATTGCTCTGATCCAGCATGGCCACCTCCCCTGCGAGCAACCATGCCTTGACCCCCTGATTCAGCCTGTCCAAAACATTAAAAAATGAACAAAATTCCTAGTACCCAGAAACTAAAACAATTTGATACATGTATAGATGCAAAAAATAGCCCCAAGTTAATTTTCAGAAAACAAAGACAAAAACAACCAAAGTAAACGCATGGAAAAGCAAATGGTGCTGCATGACGTTTTACAGAGTTACATTTCATTAGCTAAATGCAACTGGGATTTCTCTTACTTGTCAGAGTAGCTGAAGCACTACACAACTTTATTGAAGAAAAATAATAAATGAGAAATTAAAATGTATTAGAAACGCTACCCCCGCAAGAACGTCGTTTATCAACTGCTCGGCCTTGGAAATCTGTTCTGGAGCACCCATGAGCTCCACCATCCTCGTCGCAGAATTGAGGTCGGCATCCATGTCCCGAGTAACTTGAATCTTGGCTCCCGATTGAAGCTGAAGATACTTGATAGTCTCTCCACCTTTACCTATAATCACCCCTACCCTACCATTCGGAATTTCAATCTTTTTGCTCGTTCCCTGGAATCCATACGACACCGGAATCGACGACGGAGCAGAAATTGGATTGTGAGGCTTCGAATCTGCATTTTTTAATCCAAGGACCAAACACAAATCTTAAATTTACACTCAAAGAACATTAGTTTTAACTAAAACACGATCAAAATGAGAAAGGGGTAACGAAATATTCTGGTCTGGAAACAGAAAAACAAAACCCTAAGGAGCAGACGAAGAAGGCTGGTAAACCCCAAAGGGAAGATGGAGATGGAAGGAAGAAGACGAACCACTAGGGGCGGAGCTAAAACCCTTGTCACTCGAATCAAAGCCACCGCCGTTCTCAACCCTAGGGCGCTTGGCGTCGAGGGGAGGAGCGGCGCCAGCGCCGGCGCTAGCGTTGTTGAATAAGCGAGCGGCGATCTCCTGCGCTCGCTGCTTCGCGAGCTGGATCTCGTCCACAGGAGGCGGAACGCTGTTGTACGAGGTCGGGGCCGAGTCGGGCGAGGTCGAGGAGATGGGAGCAGAGAAGCCGGTGGGCCGACGAGCCGGCGGCGGCGTGATTTGCTCCTCGTACTTGCGCTTATTGCTGGCAGTGTCTGTGCCGGACGAGTACTGAGATTCGTCGGCCATTGTTGCACTTGCGATTGCGAAAAGGAGAGAGAGAGAGAGAGAGAGAGAGGGAAACCCTAGGCAGATGAGGAGGGAGAGTGGAGATTGGGTGCGGGTGTGTGGTATGATTACAACTTGCGGACTCAGCTTTTTTATACTCCAAACTTTTTTTTTTTTTTTTGGAAGGAAACTCCAAACTATTTTATATATTATTATTGTTTTACATTTGTGCCATAATGCCATTAATTGGACTTTCATTTCTTTCGGGAAAATATTATTGTGCTTCGTGTTTAAACACGTTTCAATTTGATATATATATTTTTTTGGTGGGATTTAAATTTGATATACTGATATATGGAAAATCTAAACTTGGGTTTCTTGATTGAAGATGAAATTTTTAAGCTTGAGTTGTTGATTTTTTAAAAAATTATATATAAATTTTATTGATTTTTTATAAAAAAACAAAAATTAAGATAAAAAATATAATTTAATTGAAATAAAATATCAAACGAAACGTAAGATTTTATTGTGATACCATGTTACTCATTAATACCATAAGTTTATTTTTTAAGACATACAATAACAATTTTATCTTTTTATTCCAAATATATATATATATATATAATTGGACTTGAATAGGCTCCCTTTGTCCCAAAATAATATTTCTTGTATTTTATTGAATTTTTTTTTTTTTTTTCCAAATGTTCTTCCTTCTTTATATCACAATTTTTGACGGATTACATGTTGTTTTTACGACTTTCGCTTCTCATGTCTAGTTTGTAAATCTGGTCTATCTAAACCAATACCGAGCCCTTTTAGCACGTATAAATATTAGTCTAAATGGACATATTTAAGAAAATTTATTTATATAGAAGAAAATTAAAATAATAAGTTAAAAATACAGTCACAAAATTTAAAAAAATAACAAAAGACCTAAAAATAAAATTAAAAAAAAAAGGAGGCACAAAAAAATATATAAAAAAGATAAAAGAATTAAAATGAAAAAAATTGATGATTACAAAGGACTAAAAAAGAAACCATCAAACGAGCAAAATGAGTATAAAATTTTGTTCTTACCCTAGCAAGCGCGATATGTAAAACAAGATTGATCGCAGGATTATTACTCTCGATATGTAAAACAAAATTTGTACAATAGTTTTCAACTCTCAAAAAATTTTATGGGCGTAACAAGCGTAGCCATATACTAAGCTACCAACATTACTTCATGAAGAAAAAGAGAATTCTGTTTTGCAGACTAAATGATTGGAAAAAAGTCTCTCCATATGCACAATGCAACATTGACATTTGACATTGGTAATCAAACTTGAAAATCTTCTGAAACCAACGACAGGGCTTTGGAAATCCAAAGCACAAACTCAAGGATACGCAAACATGAGCCTCCATGTAAAATCCCGGATACGACAAAATTGTAAGCAACTAACAAAAATTACAGAAAAACAATGATAAACAAGACGATGCACCTCGGTCAAAACACAGGAAACAACAGAGAAAAAGGAAAAAGTTTTACATAATCTGGATGCGCTGTAAAAGCTCCAGGCTACAGCAGGAAATATGGGTAAAACATAATAGTGAACATCCTGGGGTTTAAATTTCATGACAGAAACACAATATCTTGCTTTACACAGTCTATTTCCGGGCCAAACCACCCCAGAACAATCTTATTCCATTGAAATATAGCCAAACCTGCGCCACGGAACTGGAAGGGCCTCATTTGGTCCACCAGTGGAGTAAATCCTTGCGCCTGTTGATCTTCTTCTGTAGCTGAAGAAGTCCATAAAGTAGAGCTTCAGCTGTGGGAGGGCAACCGGGAACATAGATGTCAACAGGGACGATTCTGTCGCAACCCCGGACAACAGAGTAAGAGTAGTGGTAGTATCCACCACCATTTGCACAGCTTCCCATAGAGATGACCCACCTAGGTTCAGGCATTTGGTCGTAAACCCTGCAAAGAGTATTTAGAATGATTGTGAAGAGAAGTTACACATCCTTCCTTTCCCCTAGTGCAAAAACTTATTAGAACCAATAAGCTAGGCAGGAAGTAAGTAGAAGTAGATTTCAACTTTAAAATTCTTGAACACTGTTTAGAAAAAATTGTAAAGCATATAAAGCCTCCCAAAGGGGAAGCTTGTCTCTTTAAAACACAAACGCATACATACAGTGCATACATATCTACAAACAACTTAAACATTGTCAATCCAAGTAATATCCAACCAAATATGGATTACTAAGATCAGAAAGTTAGTACAAGAAAGGCGAAATAACAAATTGTAGTCAGCTAGTTAGTACAACAAAAAGAAGGGCAATAAAACAAATTGTCTGGCTCAAAAACTAAGAAAAATGAGACCAAAAGGATATATCCTCCAAATCAAAGAACATAAATTTATCATCGCCCTTGCTCCGGCAACCAAAGTCCATGATCCTATATGGCAAACTGTTTGTTCGAACACAAGTCAAATAGCATATGTGTGCATTTTATTCCGTGCACCAACACCTAGCTAAACAGGCCATGAATGGAAAAACCAAGACCTCGATAAGTGAAGCAACTATTAACCTTTAGTTTCATGAACTCATCTACTACATACAAAATTCAAAAGAGAAATTTAAGAAATTTGCCTTCCCAAATCTCCATTAATAGATCTTTTCCCCCCTCTTTTAACAAGTATGCCGGAGAAATGGCCGAACCCATCATGCAAAATACACATTCAATCCCATCCCCATCTTTACAAATATTCGTTCTATAACATTACCTATAATCCAAATCTAAAACCACAATTCCTTAAGTGTCGGCCAAGCGATGCCCGTCCTTCAAATACATGTCAAGTAACTACCAACCACAACCACAAGCTCATTCCCACCCACACCACACCCTCTAGCTCATTGCTCCCAATGGCGTGTAAAATTACAAGAAATGCATTATAATTTCATGAATCGCTCGACGCAATTGCAAAGAGAGGGTTTTTACTCGAATTCTAATTACCACAAATTCTTACGCAACGAAATTTATCTCCGACAAATAAACAGATTTAATAAGCACCGAAAAATTGATGGATTTTCTTCTAATCGGATCCTACACAGTACTTGAAAAACACAATTGTTCACGGAATTGCAGGGGATAATTTATTATCAAAACCAAAAAGCCCCAAATGAAAATCCTAAGAGAAAGAGAGAGTGGGGATAGCGTACTTGCGAAGAGCAGGGGCCATCTTGTTGGTGAGAGTGCCAGCGACGATCATGCAGTCGGACTGGCGGGGGCTGGGCCTGAAGATGATCCCGAATCGGTCTAGGTCGTAGCGAGCGGCGCCGGTGTGCATCATCTCGACGGCGCAGCAGGCGAGCCCGAAGGTCATGGGCCAGATGGAGCCACGGCGGGCCCAGTTCATCAGATCGTCGACCTTCGAGATCACGAACTCCGCCGTCTTGGACAGCCCCGCGGGCGACGAGGTCGAGGGCGGCGGAGGCCGCGCATAGGTGGTGGGAGCGCCTCCGCCACCTGTGCCGGCGGAGGAGAGAGAAGGGACGGTGGTGTGGAGGGAGAGGGCGCGCTGGGCCGCGAGCTGGAGGGGAATCCGCGACGAGGTTCGGGTCATGAGAGCCATGGCGCCTGCCGAAGACAGATGCTGATGGGAGACGTTGGTCTGTGGAACGGAATGAAGAGCGAAAGGGAGAGAGTTGTTTGTTGTGGTTCCCCTATACTTGGAGACGGAGAAGCTCAATTTTGTTGTCGTGTTTATTCGATCAGTTGATTTCATGATGTTGTCGTTTCTCAACATTTTGTCGATTTTATGGAACTATGTCGTTGAAAGCTACTTAGTCGGCTTTATATGTTGTTCTCGCCTGTCGGTTTTTGGGTTATCGTCGTTTTCAGTTATCAGTTGTTTTTATGCTTCTTTTTGCATTCAAACTCTCTCTTACTGTATTTTTTTTATTTCAATTTTTATCTTTTTTTTAAGTCAACAAAAATTATAATTAATTTTAATATTTATGTCGCTCGCCTACTTCGTTTTTATTTCATTCTTGTTTCGATGTTTTTCTAACGTCATACGCTTTGCTAGCTCAATAAACTTTCTCAAAAACCAGTCTATTCTGGTTGTTTTGACCGTTGTCTTATAAGTATTGTCATTTTTCATATTTTGTCGTACTTAAGGGTAACCTTGAAAAGCCTTTTTTAAGAACCATATACTTCCCTTTTCTAAATTAGTGGTTTATTTTTGACATCCTAATAACTTGAGTAATCATAGTTTTATCATTATATTTTTTTGTTGTCGTTTCTAATTAGATCCTTTTAAACTATTGTCGTTTAGACACTCAACTGTCGTTTTATTCAGGCTGTCGGCGTCGGATCGCACCGACGGAAAAATCATGGCAAGTCTTTCTCGAGTTAATGTCGTATAGCGTAGCTGCAAGTATCGCGAAGGTGATTCAAGCAAAAGAAAAGGAAACTGTATCTCAATGCTGTAATTTGGCAAACAACTCGGCTAAAAGATGAAACTAGTCTAACTACAAGCTTCAATAAGCATTGTTTTGTAAATCTATGCATCAGAGAAACAAAAGTAGAAGAAGAAGAAGAAGAAAGAAAGAACTAAAATAATCATTTTATTCAACAAAAGTACACAAAAGCTTCCACGTACCATGTTTCTTCGAGTTATGGAGATGGCAGCTGCCTTTAAACAAACATTTAATTAAACACTAGAACCCAGAAAATAGGAAATACTAGAAATAAAAAAAGTAAAAAAAAAAAAGGAGAGGAAAAAAAAAATTTTTGTTGAAAAGAGAAAACACATTGAATCTTGGTTTCCAAGTGAAATTGTTGAAAGAATGATTTGCATGAGCCCCCTTCTACTGCAATCCCAATATGGTAACGTGACGGCAAAAGATCATAAACAAAAATCAGCAAATTCTGAAAGGAGTGGAAAGAATGGGTTAGACCGACAAAAGAGAACAAAAATTATGACAGAATTTTCGCAACCGCTTATACTAATAGTTCAAATAATACAAGGTGGAGTAGGCCCAAGTTTCGTATCAATGAGAATTGAAGCACCACAACAACTACTTCTTCCAGCAGCCCCATGTTAAGGACCACGTCCGTCAATCCGAACCTTAGCAGCACTTACAAGCAAAGCCTTCTTAAAATGGCAGGTGAGCAAGGATCACATTCCGTTGAGCCTGACTGGGAGAAAGGGGGCTTATTAGTTTCTTTCTCAAAAATTTTACAACGGTGATAATGGCAACCTGGCCTAGGAAAGTTAGTCTTAACGGGATAGCAGGGTTTCTGGTATAATCGGCAGCTTCCAGTCATCACTAATAAGGGATGAAGGTAACCAGCCCGTTCCAAGAGCTCTCCCCACCCCACCAAAAAGGTACCACGTCCCATAAACCGTCTCTATGCGTAATACATGTAAAGGCTATTTGAAGCAGCACAGGCAAGTGCGTTCTCAGTCGGATGCCATGCAAGATGTAGCAACTTTGTTGTGAAATCAAAAGTATTTCCATTAGCATCAGCTCCAGAGTTGTCCGCACCTTTACAATTAAAATGGAAGAAACGGGACATAGACAAATTAGTTTATAGGAATTTGTGTAATCTGAAAACTGACAGAACATAATTTCAACCAATTCCCATCAAATCTAAAGTAAAAGGCATACCTCGCCTCAGCACACGGGGAAGGGTGCCCAGAGATCTAGGCCTTGATGGGTTTTGAACTTGTCTCCTAAAAAAAAAAAGCATGAAAACACTCATTAAGAGTTTTTCCGGTACTCATTATGAAACCGTGACATACAGAATGTTGCATTTTTTTAATAATTGATCTACTTCAAAATGGATCAACTTCTATTGCCACCGTTCTCATCAAACCTAGACTTGTTTTTATATCCGAATTCAGAATATACCTCATAGGGTTTTTGCTGGCTTCTAATGTGGTTGCTTCCGTGCTACCTTCGTAACAACCAAACACACGGAAAAGATTGCTGAAATAACAGAAAACACTAGAGATCAGATACTGCATTGCATATTTGTAACATTTTTTAAGGTTTCAACACTAACAACAGCCACCAAAATCTGTCAACAACGTATGTGTATGTAAAGCACACCTGTAGGAACCTGTCGCCACTCTAAGTCCATCTCCACTCAGACAGCACTCAAATTTATCGAAGATCGAATCATTTTCATATAAATCACACAGCTGGCCAAGGTAAACAAGAAGATAAATTATGGGGTATGGTATTTAAGATGTCTGCTTCTTTCTTTATCATCTAAAAATCAAGTCAGAAGAAAATTACCCTGGGTCTTAAGTATTCATGAACCTGGAAAGTTGCAACTGGACCAGAATCCATATTGATGTCCCAAAGCTGCAAAAATAATTCAAAATGTGAGGGAAGAGAAATAGCCCTAGTTTGGGCAACGATCCATGGATTAACTATAATGTCAAAAGCCTAAATGGCTATGAGTACATAATAAAGCACTGTGCTTCAGAGTCTCTTGTTCATTAGTTTGTTTTGCTTCAATGCAGTTTTTCAAATTTCAAAGAACAACAAACATGTTTCCGAGAGAAACAAACAACAAAAAGAATGTATAAGGGAGAAGTTCAGAGTCAGTAGGTTCAAAAAATCCATTGCAGCATACATTCAATTAAGCCTATCGTCTCTTAAACACATTTGAGATGGTACGGGAAATATTTATCATGGAAATTCATAATTGTGCCATAAAGGGCCACGGGAAAATATTTGCATTGGACAAAATATTACACACACACGCACGCATGCATGCACAAAAAAAATAAAAAAAATAAAAAAAATAAAAAAGAAAAGCATTAATTAAAAAAAAAAAAAAAAAAAAAACAACAACAACAACAACCACCACCACCACCTTAAGAGTCATGTAGTCACGACTAAGTATATGCCTCCCATCTTGGGCAAACTTAATATCAGAAATTGAGGCTATAATTTCGGTGAAAAATGACCTAGAACCAGGTGCTTCCTGTTCCTCAAATCTGCATCATTGGAAAGATAGTGATAGAAAAGCTAATTAAAGTTAAACGACTGAAAGCAATCCAAGAATTTCTATATTTCAAAATCTACAGATGCAGAACAAGAATAATGATAGCAAAAGGAAAGGAAGTGGAACAGACTAGACTTACAATTTACTATGAGTATCACATAAAGCCGACTGCCGCATATCAATCAATCGGATTGAGCCCTTTGAGCTACTATATGCTAACGTACTACAATGAGTAGGGTGAAATTCCGCTGAAGTGATCACCTCTGCACATATTAATTCAGGTACGAGTATATATGTTACACACATAATGTACTTGCACTAATCAAGCATTTACAACAGGGAAAATTATCAATTTACTAAACAGAATGTTAGAATAACCTAAGGAAAGGAAGACAAAACACAAATTTTGCTACTGATTAACAAATTCCCAAAAAGAGGGTGAGAATAGAAAGGAAAGAAGATCACGAATTGAAACAATGAGAAAGATTTATACTCAAAGATAGATGGAGAACCAGAGATTTAGGAACAAGTACAATCTACACATCTAATATATAAATTACAATTCAAAAGCAAAAAGAAGAAAAGAAGAAAAAACTAGATGAAGCAGACAAGTATCATTCATAGTGCTGTGTTTCTACCAGTTAGATCCTCCATGTTCGCAGGCTTCACGTCAACGATATTAAAACTCTGACTGCTAATTTCTAAGTTCCAAAGATTAATTCGGAGGTCATCAGCTGATATAAAAGTTTCACCGTCACTACAAAACAGACAGGAAAATGCAAGTGATTAGTGAATGAAAGCAGAACATGGATTGCAGTGATAATGCGCACGGCATCAATGCCAAAACAAGTATCACACAAAACAAAAGACTTGACATTAAAGCTATAACCCATTTTTAGGGAAAAAAACTAAACCATTTTTCTTTGCATAAATAGTATCTTATATTGTTAACATCAAAGGTTCTTCGACATTAGGTCCAGTGCCATGGACATCCAACTAACATGTAAAAGTAGCTCACTGTTGATAAGAAACTCAAAGGCATATGCAACATTCAGAGAGTAGGAGAGATAAAGAGAGATGGCAAGAACAGAAAAAAGTGAAGACGTGGAAGCACCTGTTATTTGAAATGGAATTGATATGATAATCGTGTGCATGGGCATATACTCTTCGACATCTAGCCATGAGACTTGTCTCATGAGTCACCTGAAAGCCGCAAATGCGTTAAGTGTTAGAGCTTAAACACAAAATAGCAAGATTTTACTCATTGCAAGTGCCAATTTCTTTAATGAACGCTGTTTCTAGATTCCAAAATCATATGCTTCCAAGAACCGATGACTCTTGAGTGAATACAACTACCGTGGGCAATTTTAGGGACGGGTAACCCTCAGAAGGAAATGAGGTATGATTGTCTGGGTAACTGATGCTTCTTTCTTTACACCCTCCATTTGCAAGATATGGTTTGGAGCTTGTTGATACACAGCCAATAACAGGACCATTTCCCACAGCCTTTGCAGGATCCACATTCATTTCACAAATTTTCTTAACCTTTTTCTCATGGATCTGCCCAACAAAAAAACAGTGGAACAAGAGACACTGCATTAGAAAGTTTCTATGCATATCATTTACTCATTATACCATCCGTACAACTAGTTAATTTTATACACTGCATGTACAGGAGCCTCCATGGTGATGCTGGTGTTTAGTGGAACAATACTCAAATTCATCCGTCATTTAACATCAAAAATATAATTATCAAGAATTCGATAAAGTAATAAAAAGTTTCTGAGTTTACTGCCTAATGCAGTCTACTGTTGTAATTTCATGCAAGTAGAGACTCTTTCAGCTGTCCTTGTGACATATTTCATATTTCTGAGCACATCTCTCTCCAACATAAATATTCCTAGAAGAGCATAAGAAAAAAAGTTCAATCTTATTGCATAATGTTGTGGCACTAAGCCATTAACTTGTACGATTAATTAACATTAACAATTGCATATATTACTGACAAAATCTCTTATTGTCTTTTTTTTCCCCTTTTCTTTTAGTTTGTCTAAATGCTGTTATCCACTTTCTCTAACTAAACAAACTAAAAATGCATTTGATATGGAGATATCTGGATTGAAGGCTCGAAATGTAAAATGTCAAGAGCAACCGAAATTGTTTGTCCAAAGCAAGATACAAAATAATATTTCCTTTCAACATAAAAGTTAAGAAGAGGCTTTCTCCACCTTCCAATACTTTATGGTTTTGTCATTGGTTGAAAGAAGAAATAAGGCACCGTTAGCTGTCTGACACCATCTAATCTTGTTAATTTTCTCCTCAATCTCCAAGCTCTTAAGATAGTCAAACTGGGTTTAAACAGAAAAGAGGCCAAATTATCACGTTTCCAATTTTGGCAAGGAAAGTAAAACGTAGAGTGTAAGTCTGTAAGCATATATGACAACAGAAAAAAAATACCTCAGGTTCATGACTTTGGAACTCAGTTTTATAACGAAACTCAGGATGCCTGCTCATTGAATAATCCATCCTCTCTAGATCTCTCCGATCCCCACCATGCTACATAATTCCAAATAGAGAAAAATATTACAACATTGGAATGAAGAGAACATGTTAGATTAAAGCAGAATGCAGGTAAACCAAAAACTATTGACCAAACTTACATCCCTGGTATCTGTTCTTTCAAATAAAACCACCCGACCCCCACGATCTCCAGTAGCCAGGTGGTCCCCAGCTCTATCAAATTCAATAGCAGAAATGATATCAACTGCAAACGAAAGAGTCATCACGTAAGCAAACTGAACGGTTATTTATGTAGTGACCCAACTGAAAATGTACAATCTCAAACACCAAGCAGCTCTACAAGCCTAAAGTGTCATCCAGCACTTGAAACTACAAGAATGCACCATATTCATTTAATTAACCTCTTAAAAACTCTTAACTTGTTAATTATTGAAAACTCCAATGAAAAGAGTACAGACAAAAAAGAAAAAGGAACCTTTTGTTGAAAGCTTTAAAACCTGCTCGACTAGAGAAAAGGGGAAAATAAAAATATATATATATATTTGGAAGTCATGCTACTCTCATTAAAGTACATATCTCTACAGTACATTGTTAACGTCTCTGTTAAGTGAATTAATGACCACAAGTGCCCAAAATGCCATGCAGAAACCGGAGCAAGTGAGGGAAATATTCGCACAAAACGACAAGTCATTGGTGAAAAAAACCAAGGGCAGTTGCATTTTACCAGTGTCAATACACTAACTTGCAAAACAGTAATGAATCATCAATGAAGTACAAAAAGGAGGAAAATTTTTCCTTTGGGAATAGAGATACTGAGAGCTAGCTCGAGGCCTAAAGTAATTGCTCACTTGACTTCATAAAAGTGTTTTCTTTAATCTCGAACCAATCCGATTCTGCTTGGTTAGTAACCAAAAATTATACCCCCGATCCAAAGTCCCATTCACCTTCTTCACTTGATTAGGCTACCAATAATTATGTATATATATGCATTTATCTATCTGTGTATATATATGGAGAGGTCATGGACTCATATGTAGTGTAAAGCAATTCTTATCTCGGGCAAACAAATGGAAAGTGATAGACAAATTAGTACAAACTGCATTGTTTAGCAAGACATAAAAGAGACCAAATAATCACCAAGCGAGCTCATCGTTATGATAACTAAATGATGTGCCAGCCATAAATCAGATAAAAATTCGATTCTCGTATTACCATGACTTTCAAATCAATGCGAAATCGACAAACCAAATGCATCAGAAAACGAAATCCACGAATCCCTAATTGTCACCGAACGAATCGAAAACAGTGGGTTACCTTCCTGAACTTCTTCGCCGGCCGTCCGCTCTCCGAACACCTGGGAGAACTTCCACTCCAGCGGCCCCGCCGCTGCCGGAGCCGATGCAGATGCCGCTTCCCCGCCGCCGTTCATTGGCAATTTGGTAAATAAAAACGCACTTCTCTATTCGGAAATTTCACGAATTAAAAGCCAAATAAAAGAGAAAAAAATCCGAATAAATCAGGAATCAATGCAGGAACAGGCGATCTGGAATTGGGATTAGCATGAATCTCGCCGATTCAAAGCCAAAATCTTCTTCATATGAGCCAGATTAAAAAACTAAGTGTCTCACTTCTTCGTCGTCGTCGTCCGTTCAAAGCTACATGCTTTCCGTCTCGAACAGCGACGATGAAATTTCAACAGTTTCCTGGTACTCTCTCTCTCTCTGTCTGTGTCTGTATTTGTGTTTGTGTTTGTGTTTGCGTCTGTGTCTGTGTCTGATCTCTCTCTCCTTTTTGCGATTTTCTTCTCTCTTTCTCTCTCTCTCTCTCTCTCTTTTTTTCTTTTTTTTTTTTTTTTTTGCCACTTTTCTTTTTTCGGTTCGGTGCTGATAATGGAAGGGGAAGAAAATGACGGAGCAAGAGATCGCTTTTTAGCAGATTTCGTCAAGGATACTTAGAATAATTACAGCGTCCTTACACCATGATTTATTTATGATTCTTTCTTTCTTTTTTCTTTTTTCTTTTTTTTTTTTTTACTAATATTGTGTTTTTTTTTTTTTTAATTGAAAGGTTATATTGTGGTTTTTAAGTCTCTGTTTGCTTTGTCATCTTATCTCAATTTAAATTGTACTTTTTTTATCTTTTTTTTTTAAAAAGTTTTTGTCTTTTTCTCAAAAAATTTTTTATCTTTTCTGAAAATTCAAAAAAATTTACTATTACAACTAAAATATTTC
>JAFMPE010118954.1:746-12666 GCA_024759925.1 Ficus religiosa | reverse complement strand
TCATTTGATAAAGCCATTAAAGGGCATTCTGGCATTGAGGTGCCAATCTTCATTGTTATGTCGAGTTTGGTAGAATCCACCTCCAAACCAATGAATAGTTTCTCCAGAAAACCCGTGTAGGTGATATCGTCCCGTATTAATATTCCCTTACACTTGCTACCCACAAACTTCTTGGTGGTTTGTTCCCACCATCCATCATACAGAACAAAAACGGGGATTTCAGACATGTCTGCCTAAATTTCACAAAACAAAGAGACACGGCGAGTTAGATTTGGTGAAATACTGAGCTCTTTGTAGACTACCGAAAGAAAAAACAACCTTACATGGTGGACACTGATTTGATTTGGTTCTGTCCGTTTTGCATCTTTCTTAAAATGATTTTAATCGGATCGAACGTTCAAAAACAGTACTACTACCAATAGGGATACTAATTTAGTGGAAAAATCAACGAATTTGTGTTTGTTACGGTTCCATATAACAACAATACCCTACCATAGAAAGCCTTCGAAAGACCTTCAAATTAGTTTCCAATCATAGCTACACAGATAGTTCACAAAATTTACAACACATAAGACATGTAAATACAAATCCAAAATCTACCAAAAAAAAAAAAAAAACAAAATCATTTTTTTCCCGGGCAGTTTTAGTCCATTTGCAGCAGATTTCTTCTCTTGTCTTTACCAAATATCCACATCAATTTTTTATGCAAAAAATAATAATAATAATTAAAATAAATTATTTTATCCATTTTTGAAACCGAAACAAATTTCATTTCTGTTCGAAATGTAAAAGATAGATTGTCGACATGAAACAAGAGTCAAACATGCATACCTGAAAAGAGAACGACAAAAGCTAACACCTTTCAACAAATTTCTGAAGCCCAAAAGTTTCCAAATTTCTGAAGAGAAGTAGGGTAATCTATTTGGATGGGAAAATGAGGAGAGAAGTTTTTTTTTTTTTTGTTTAATTTATTTTTTGGGGATGTACTTCAACTACTAGGTAGTGGAGAGGGAAAACTGAACCGAAGTAACGGTTTTGGGTAAATGAAAAGGTCCGAAGAGTCTAGGAATTTGAAGGAACGGTTTCTTCTTTGTAGGGGTAAATTAGTAATTTTGCTTAAAACTCGCTCCCAAATTACAATTCCCGCCAAAACCCGCGCGGTTCTTTTTTCCTCTTGGCCAAGTAAAAATTTCATTCATTCCATGAATGCCATGTTTCAAATCAACGAAAAGTTTCTTCACAAAAAATATATATATATAATAATAATAATAATAAATAATACTACTAATAATAATGATAATATCAATTATAAATAACAAAATAAATTATTCAAAAAATAATAATAAAATAAAGTTTTTGTTTTTTTTTTTTTTTTTTTTAACTTGGTGCACTCTGAATTTATTACACAGTTGTAATTTGTATCTTGAACTTTTAATTTTGATAATTTGCACCTTGAACTTACAAATTTGTAGCAATTTACCTTTCATTGATAACAATGTTAGTCTTTTAAAGGAGCTTGATATGTGATTTGTATAGAAGTCGTTAATTAATGATATGAAATATTATTTTTATCTATTTAAATCCAAATTTATTTAGATTAAAATTTTTAATTAAGTATTATCAAAGTTAAAAAAAAATAATTAACTTTGTTTTAAGTATAAATTTGAGTTAATATTGATTAAAAAAGTCCTTTTTTTACTCTTAATTAACAATTTATATATAAGTCAAGTGTCGATTTTCATTTAAAAAATTAACATTGTAATCAATGAAGGATAAATTATTTCAAATTTATAAACCCAGGGTGTAAATTGCCAAAATAAAAGGTTTAAGATGCAAATTGCAACAGTGTGCTAAGTTCAGGATGTATTGGTGAAGAAAACCCTAAACAAAAAATCAACTTTGTTGAATATCAATTAATTTTTAATGAATATTGAAGATAGGTGATTTTTTTTTTCCACGGGAATAGTTTGAGCATTTTTATTTAATAGTAGTCTTGTTCTTATTTTCATCCATAAGTTAGTAACAATTACTTACTGGATTTTTTCTTTTTTTAGTAGGATATCCTTATTAGCAGTGTATTTTTTAAAGAAAATCAAATTAAAAATGTGGTTATCAGCATAATTTAATAATAAATTAAATTAAATGTGGTTATGAGCAAACTCTATTTCAGTTCAAGGTGTAGAGTAGTTTGAATTATTTATTCTCAAATTCAGAACAAAATCGAATTAAAAAAAAAATGTACAATGATAAAATCTTATACAAATGAAACGGTTTAAAACAAGATCATCTTTTTATATCCCAACATAAAATTTTACCCATCAGTGTATTAAGTTGTGCCGTTTTTATTGTGCTTGTTTCTTGGGAGTACAAGAGACAAATAGCATTTTTTCTGAAAATATTTACAGTGAATTGCATATTTTCAGTAAATAATATTTTACTAGTAAAGTTACTTTGTAAATGTTCTCGTAAACAAACGTATATATATGTTATTTACTCAAATTATTTTAATCTATACTATTTATCATGAATATTAAAAAATTACCTATTTGCTGTAATTTCTATTGTTTATTTAAACGTTTCTATTTCGTATAGAAAATTTGTAAGCCAGACAAGAAAATTAACGCTACTTTTTAATAAAATATATGTTTTAATGAAAAAAAAAAAATGCCTCCTTCAAAATCATATCAAGTGGAACCTGAATAAGATAAAATTTTGATAAGAAAAAAAAAATTATGAGTCTCATGAAGGAAAACAAAAGGACATGAAGAAATAGTAAACCCAAATCGTATTGTTCTGATGCTCTCACAATGATCATTCAATATTTTCTTTCAATTGTACCACTCTATAGAGGTCCTGTCTGTATCAATTTGTTAATTAATCACGTCGAATCAACCCCGTGAACATTTTGAACTTTTATTCTCGACAATCAATCCCTAAACTTACAATTTTTGACACAATTAATCTTTTTTGCTTGTATAAGCTAAAATGAATATTGTTTTTTGCATATAACTTGCACGTGATAGCCCAAGAAGGGCAATACTTCTCATATTTTTTGTTTAGTTTTTTGGAATTAAGTAAATATAACTAGTAATGCCCTTCTTGGATTGACATGTGTACGGTACAAAAAAACCAACCAAATGTTAATGAACGTGAGCAAAAAGAACTAAATGTGCAAAAAATTATATGATTATGGGGTTGATTGCCAAGAAAAAAAAAGTTCAAAGACAAATTTGTCAAATTCGAAAAATTCAGGGAATTTTTATACAAAATAGCCTTATATTTAGTACGATAAGAAACTTCACAAAAACTTAAAGAAAAGTTCACCTCTTATTCATAACTTTTTAGAATAGAATCTGCAAAGGAAGATTTATTATGCCTGTTTTAGAGTGTTTTGACAAAATAAGTCATCTCACAAGCTCACATCACAAAAAACTTCCTATAAGAAATCATGATATCTATCATATACTGATAAACTGATTTCTAGGACTTCCAAAGATTTTTAATCAAGGTTTATCTTCAACACCTGAAATAAAAATATAATTAATGAGCCAACACATATATAGCAAATATGTATTTCAGACAATTAATTAAATGAATACCATAGCATAACATCTTCTCACATATCAAGTTTTTAAGAGGTGTGGGAATGGGATATATTTACATATACACTTCACATATATTTTTACCACATTATCTTCACCATTGACTTTACTAAGCTTACAAAAGTTGTAAACACCAATGAAATCAAGCAGGACATATCATCTATAAGAACACTTCCAAAATGGACCTTCTCAATCCACTTCAAGTTCCTAGCTATGTCTTGTGATTCAAAATTTCACCAAAAATGTCTAAAAAAGAAAAAACTTCATCAAATTAACACATGTTGAAACATAATTCGGATCATGAGCACCCGGTAGACTTCTCACAAAGATAATTGTTCCGACAAATTTTTACTTACGAATGCAAACTGATTTTAGAGTGGTCATTTATATGGATGTCGTTCTTACAAGTTTTGCGGTTAGGACCACGTTCCCCACATCTACTGCACTTTTTCATCACTTGTTCTTCACCAACAAGCGGAATGCTTTTCCTTTTGGGTCGTCCACCTGACCGTTGCTGTGTAATTGGCGGTAACACTTTTCTGTTGTTAACTTCCTCCGGAATCGCCCATTCCCATTGACATATGTTCCCTACAGGATTAACTGTGACTGGATATGTTGATTCAAGTGCTTCTGGAGTGTAAAAGTTAGAGCAAAACGGATGGGGAGACATATTCCGCTTTCTTATAACAGCTAGAGCGTACGTGCATGGCATTTGGTCAAGGTCAAATTCTCGACAGATGCATGTCTTCTTCTCCAAGTCTACTACGAAATTCTTGTCGCCATCATTCACTTGGAATTCGTGATCATTGATCACTGATACCTGCAGAAAGTAGACGTCACAAATATTCAAAAGGAGATTCAAAAGACAAGCATTGCTTCACTGAATTTTGTGCAAGCCAATCAGGTGCAGCATGAAGATAATGATACACTACCCCTTGATAGATGTTACTATAATAAGTATATATAGATATATATATATATATATATATATAGTTTTATCTAGGAAGCAATTAGCAAATACCTTCATGACTAAGACAATCTAAATATCTAGTTCTGAGCTCTTCTTCAGCCCATTTCGTTAGCTGTGTTATTGTGTTGGCAGCTGCTTGCCGACGTTTCCAAAAGAAATTTTGAATTGTATCCCTTAAATGAGCAACCACTGCAATTGCAGGTAAATTTCCAACTTGTTCTAGTATGTCGTCTATATACTCAGCAGTGTCTGTAGTCATGATCTTGTACCTCTTGCCAGTAAAATAAACATGGGCCCATTTCTCATAACCGACCATCAAAAGATAGGTTCGAAGGCATTCTTCAACACAATCAATATTGCACATAAGTTGCTCAAACTCGGACACATTATAGGCTCTAGCAGCACTATAGAGAAGCGACTCTACGTCAACTTCCTTGAAATTTGCATTTACATTTTGTACGAGATGCTGCATACAAATGTCATGTTGAGTACCAGGATAAACCGTGTTGACGGCTTTGCAAATGCTGTCCGTGTGTTTTGAGATGACAACCAAGTCATCTCGATCTCTGAAGGCCTCTATGAATTTCATTAAAAACCATTGCCATGATACATCATTCTCTGAGTCACCAATACCGAAGGCTAGAGGAAAATTTTGATTGTTGCCATCCTTACATATAGCAACAAACAACGCCCCATAGGCCTCTAAGGGTGTCCCGTCAATTGCTATAACCGGTCTACAAGCACGCCAACCTTGAATTGAAGCAGCACAAGACATGAAAAGGTACTTAAATCGATTTTCATCGTCATTTTCGATGTGTGTTACTGAGCCTGGGTTATTTTTCTCCAACATAGCAAAAGAGGATGGAAGAATCGTGTAACGTTCCTCAGGTGATCTCTTGATCATATCCAACACTCTTTCTCTTGCCTTGAAAACTTTTTCATATCTAATGCAAGCTCCATAATAAAATTGCATATCTTTTACGATGACTTGTGGCTTACATACAAGAGCAGGCACAACATGCATCGACTTAATGCACTCCTCAATGAACCAACTAGTTGCTTGACAGTATTTTCCTTCAATAACGTCTAATGAGCAGGTGTGGAGATTATCATGCTTCCGTACTATGAATCGATTAGTCACGGCTGACTTGGATTGCGCAAAGTCTCCACTTGCATTGCTCGTCTAAACACTGAACAACTAGTACGTTGGTAGAAGACCTCTCAACTTTGAATTGGAAATTCTCTCTTATGGCAATGATGCTTAGGCTCATTTACAATTTCTCTTTGTTATCAAACATCCTTTCTGCCTCAGTGCCCGTGATTGTTTTGTGCTTCAATCCTTCTCGTGTGCCTCCTCCTCCATTGTTTATGAGTCCATGTTCGATGATAGACTGCATATCATCGTTTGAACTGCAACGGCATCTATCTTCCACTTTCTTCTAATCATCATTCCGAACCAGTTCTTTTCCAACAAGGCCCACCTTCTCCTTCGATTTTATGCAGTGATCGTTGCATTGCAGCTGGCTTCGTTCAAGATTATGTTCTCCAATAACATCTACTTGCGACGCAATTTCCACGTGTTGTTCTTTGGCAGGGAAATGATTACTTCCCTCGGAAGATTTGGATTGTCTGTCTTCATCTCGACATACCATGCTGACATACAACGGAAAAGGCATATACTTCTTCGGTATGCATATGAAAAACCGGATGTCCTTATCACTCGATAGTTCCAGGAAAGGGAATTCAGGATCCGATTTGTCAATCTTCAAAATCATTCGGAATTGGGAAGAATCCACCTCTAACTGAAGGTACAGTTCCTCAAGCAAACCCTCATAAGTGGTTTAATTTTGTATACATGTTCCTTTACACTTGAAACCCACAAACTTCTTGGTGGTCTCGTCCCAGCTTCCCCCATACTTGATGAAAATTGGCACCTTAGACATACCTCCCCTGCAGTTCACAAAATTATTTAAAAAAAAAAAAAAAAAGTTGGAACTCAACAAAACGACCAAATTTATAAAATTAGGGGGAAAAAAAACATTGAACTTGAAATCTTGTTCTATACCTTCTACTAGTACGAAATCCCTCTACAAATACACCACACCCACACTTAACTGTATGATAGATTTTTAGACACACACATATGTCTATGATACACACACATATCTAAACATACACACACATTTATGTATAAATACACACACATATTTAGATAAACATACACACACGTATATATAAACACATACATATACACACATATATATATGTACCCATATACATACTAAAAATGAAGAAACAAAAATTACAAACAAAAGCCTTGAAAACGATGAACGAGCAAGTCTAATTCCCCATTACATCTTTCCCTTTTCTTTGTCCATTTTAGGACATGGAAATCAGTTTAATTTTTTCTGAAAAAATTCAGTATAATTTTCTAACTTTTCATAGGGAAAAAAAACCTTCTAAGAGACAAAAACAGTGAAAATGTTATATATACCTCAGAACCGAGAAAGCTAGGAATTTCCGAAACAAAACTCTCGAAATCTCTGGAATGGAAATCTGCTAGGAGAGTCTCTTTGCAGCCGAATATGGAAGATCTCTCACACAAAACTCAAACTTCGGAGAGGAAAAGTTTTGGGACGGGAAAAATGTAGAGGGGGAAAACGTGAAGGGGCGAAATTGACATTTCAATTTTGGACATCTAAGGATTTAATTTTTTTTTTTTTTTGGCGCTAAGAATTAACCCAGTGTTTGAATTGCATATATATTTTCATGGTGGAAAACTTTCTCATTTAAAATAATAAAGTCATTTCATTTCGAAAACAAGATAATATTTAGATGAATAAAAATTTTCTTTGTTAATAATAAAAAGTTATTTGAAATAAGAAAAAATGGTATTTATAATAATATATTGAGAGAAAATTTTAAAAAGATTTTAACAGGATTTCAAAAAGATACTGTAAAAAAGAAGTTCGAAAATAAAATAACTTTTATTTTTAAAAAATGATGGAAAAATTGAAAAAAACACTATTTTGCTATTTTTTCTTATTTTCTAAAAATTGACATGTGAAACAAATAGGGAGTTATTTTTTTTTTCTTTCAAAATTGATTCTATGTGCCTTTTTCAAAATCCAAATCATATTTTTTCCCTCTCAAACACCCATCTTGTTTTAATTTTCAAATAAATTGAACTTTTTTTTTTTTCTCCTCATTGAACGCCACTGGTGCATCATGTTAAAATATTATATTTTCTCATAATATAATATTGGGTAAGAGAATTTATTGCAAAAATTGAAAATAAACGGTAGATTAATATGGTCAATGTCTTATTACCTAATAAGTACATTTTCAGTATAGTACTATTATATTATTCTTGTCTCCAACCCCAATCCTGTCCGCGGTTTCGGACCGACCTCAAGCCTAGGCCGATCCTGTCCTTACACTCGAGGCAACCTTGATACTGATCCCATTCCGACTTCGGGCTGACCCAACCCTGTCCCCATCCCCAATCCTAGATCAGCTCTAACTTTGAAACCGACCAAAATACCAATTATAAGGACGAGATCGGGCCCGAGGGCTTTATTTGTGATTGGGATCGAGGTTGTAATCATCTGACGACCCTAAGGGTCCGACCAACATTAATATTGTATTGTTGTAATATACCAAAATTTATATTAATTTTCATTACACCAAAAAACTGTATTGTATTATGATTATTGAAGACAATGGGATATAAAACAATCCTAACCATACAAATATACTACAATGCATGCAACCATACATGCCTTCTCTCGTTAACGAGGGGTAAAATAGTAATTTAAGTTGTAAACGCAACTGGCGGGCCCACTAATCGAGGCAACAATGGTTGATTCCCGCCAAAAACCCAACTTTCAGCTTGGTCGTCATTCCTCTCTCTCACTCAGTCTCTGCAATATTACCGGCGATGAGTGATCCTCCGGCGTGCGTGAGGTCTCTGGCGGCCTTCCTTATACGACGCCGTTCCGACCAACTCCGGTCCATCGCTCTCTCCCCTGACCCCAAGCTCCATTACCCTCTCTTCGTCGAGTAAGCAAGCCCTAATCGCCGAAAATCCCTTGTTTTTGTTGTTGTCATTGTTTTTTTCTTTTTCTTTTTTCTTTTTTTTTCACTCCAGAATTTTCTATGTATCTTCAGTTTCGCGGAGCTTCTGGAGGACGATCCTCCGCTGGCTCGCCTCGTCTTCTCTCAGCCCACTGAGTACTTGCGCTTCTTCGACCAAGCCGCTGTTTGGGCTCATGTACGCAAATATTCAAATTTTGTTCTTGATTTTTGAATGAAGAGTTGATTAATTAAATTTTGATTTGATGTGTTTGTAGAAAATCATATTGGGGGATTTGAAAGATTCTGAAAATGGGATTAAGAAGGAATTCATTCATGTTCGGATTGATGTCTGCGGTTCTCCGCTTGAATGTGCTGGTAAACCTTGCGTTGGGTTGTTTTGAACGAGTACTTGTTCTGTTGTGTATTTGTTGTTGTTTAGCTGTGGTTTTGGTTGTGAATAGAGACTTTTCCGAGGATCGGGTGTGTGAGAGTGAAGCATTTAGGGCTTCTTCTCACTCTCAAAGGGACGGTTATTCGGTCGGGAGCGATCAAGATGTATGAAGGGGAGAGACTGTATATGTGCCAGAAATGTCAGCACAGGTGAGTGTTGTGCGCTAAGTTTCCGATTTGAAATTACCAGTGGCGAATAATGTTATTCACCTTTACGGTTGTTTAAGAAGTTTATGTCCTATAAGAATCTCTTATGTAAATTCCAATGCTAAACTATGTTTTCCTTTAAGAAAGAAATTACTCGGGGTTGTATCCCTTTTTGTGCTCGTTATATCGGAATTTTTCAAACTGGTTTCTTATGGATGCTGGACTATGTTTGTGCAGCTTCCTAGTTTATCCTGAGTTAGAAACTAGAAACTCCATACAACTACCATCGTATTGCCCGTCACAGGTATATATTGCCTACTAAATCTTAGGTTGTCTTGCAAGTCATAACATTTATTTCATGTCCTCATAGTAAAAGTTTCGTTTGACACAATTAAAATAGTTGCACGCTTATGAGCTTTAGAACTATCAAACTTTTACCTGCTGACTTACAATTTTAATTGAGATCTTTAAGATTCTTAGAGTTTGTATTTTAGCTCCCTTCTCAGCTAGCTTAATTAGTAAAATGTCGGTTTGTTGGAGGTCAATAATCACTGTCAGCTTCAAATCTTTCCAAGCAAGAGGGAAAAAGCATCCTAATTTTACTCATAGAATCTTCTATACTGTATTGAATTGGAAAGATGATTTGGGTTTTTAGTTTTTTTCTTGTTTGTTGTTTTGTGATTTCGTTCCATTAATATTCTGTTTCTTATATTAAAAGAGAGAGGGGGGGGGGGGGGGGGGGGGGAGGGTTCTAAAGTGTATTTTTGTTAGAATTTACATTTCACAACAATGTTTTCATTATCTTTATGCCGGAAAGTATGTCTCTGCACGTAGCTTTTGAGATTTGATTGATTTTTATGGTCTCTCAAATGGCAGAGATCTAAACCCTGTGAAGGCACAAAGTTCAGACATTTAGAAGGTTCGATAACATGCCATGATTATCAAGAAATCAAAATCCAAGAAAGTACACAGGTATTGGGTGTTGGAGCAATTCCTCGCTCAATCCCAGTCATTCTGAAGGATGATCTTGTTGACATTATAAAAGCTGGAGGTTACTTCCCAACATTACTGGCTTCTCTTGTTTTCTGATAAGGAAATTTTAATGCAACTTTAAGTTATTCTGGATTCACTGTTTGAGTAATAACAATGGATTATCTGACCATTAGATTAGACACATTTCTTGTTTTCTAGTCATTGATTCTTTCAGATTTGACTTAACATAAAGCGTTGTATCTGCTAATTGCTATGTAAATTAATAAGATGCAAGTATGATCCATTTAAATTCTGGTAGAACTTTCATTCACTTCCAATCAGCAGTCTAAACTTGCGGTACTAATTCTGATCAAATTTGATTGGTTATAGAAACATAGAGAAAGGGAGCTCATGGGAAACATGAACATATCAAATTAATTAACTGAATAAGTAAAATATAATCGAGAAGCATCTATGTTGGCCAGTACTTTTGATACATTCCCCCTTTTTCTATTGCTCCTCATCTTTTTTTTTTTTTTCTTTCTTTTTTTTTTTTAAACAAGAAAATTTCCTTTCATTGATAAAAACCAATCACAAAGGAAAGAGGACAATGTATACCCAGAAAACAAGCAACAAAAAATGGAAAACAACCTGTTAAGAAAATAAAACAGAAACTACAAAAATAAAAACTACCCAAAGCCTTTATCCCAATTTCATTAGATTCAGCTTTCTTGTTTATCTCTTTTCGTTTGTAAGAATGGTTAGCAATTATGTGTTTGTACTTCACTAATTTTTTTTTAATGCATTGCAGATGACATTGTAGTTACTGGGGTTCTAACTGCAAAGTGGTCTCCTGACTTAAAAGATGTTCGCTGCGACCTTGATCCTGTATTAATTGCTAATCATGTGAGGTAAATAAAGTAGCTCTTTTCCTTTGAACATTAGTAAAAAAATGATAAAGTTAGGAGATTTAAACTTGTTTCAAATACTTTACTCGTAACAAGCAGAAAAGAATAAGGTACCAGAAAATAGATTCGTGGGTCAATCTTGTTCCTAATGATTTAATCGTGTTGGAATTTAAAACTACAATTACTAAAGATTGAGATTTAATTTTAAGCTAAACTGTTGACCAATCTTGACTTGGGAGGTGCTTGAATATACTATCTCCGCAAACTGGGGAGCTTTGGTGAAGGGTGGGCTATTTGGATGTGGTTCTTGTTGGCTGTGGCAAATGAAACTGTTAAAGAATATCATGTGGATGGAAATCTAGGGTTGAAAAGCAATAGTATGATATGAAATTGGTCTTTTTTTTATGGAATTTTTGAAATGAGAAGGTTTAGTCCTAATTGGTGGCTGCTTAATANGAAAATAGATTCGTGGGTCAATCTTGTTCCTAATGATTTAATCGTGTTGGAATTTAAAACTACAATTACTAAAGATTCAGATTTAATTTTAAGCTAAACTGTTGACCAATCTTGACTTGGGAGGTGCTTTAATATACTATCTCAGCAAACTGGGGAGCTTTGGTGAAGGGTGGGCAAATTGGATGTGGTTCTTCTTGGCTGTGGCAATGAAACTGTTAAAGAATATCATGTGGATAGAAATCTAGGGTTGAAAAGCAATATTATGATATGAAATTGGTCTTTTTTTTATGGAATTTTTGAAATGAGAAGGTTTAGTCCTAATTGGTGGCTGCTTAATA
>JAFMPE010118939.1:4481-16066 GCA_024759925.1 Ficus religiosa | reverse complement strand
AGTTAATAATAACCTCGACATATAAATTCACTGTATTTGTTTATTTTGGAAGAAATAACAAAATAACATTTTTGAAAAGAGTAATAATAAATTATACTATACAAATTAAACATAGTAATAAATAATATAATTAAATTTATGATCACATAATATGAAAAAAATCCCTCCTCCTCATTATTCTCTCTCTAACATAAAATTATACATATAAATTTGTTGTTAAAAATTAAATGGACATCTAAAATTTTTTAGAAAATCAAATAAAATATAAGGATTTATGAGAAATATATTTTATAATTTATCATTTTTTAAACAACATACTATAAATTTTAAAAGCACTTATAAAATATGTTATTTATTCTAATTTCTCTTTTTTTTTTGGTCAAATGAAATTTAACATATTAGATGGACCATATAATAATTTTTATCTTTATTTTTTAAATTTTGAAAAGCCATTTATGCATTACCATATATTAATTTTTATTTTTTTTAAATTTTAAATAGTAATTTATGCATTTTTCATAAATATAAAATATGGATTGGAACTCTTCAATCTTATTAAATTATAGTTAAAATAATATCTATAATCACACGGTTTATGCATTGATTGTTTGGCATTAGTATTACATAATTTTGATGATAATAGAAAAACAATGGTAGTCATCAAAATTCCAAAAATCCTTTCTCGCAAAACAAGACAAGACAAGCAGACTTTTTCCTTTTTATATTTATTTATTTATATATTTTTTAATTTTTTTTCTTTAATTAAATATAAACCAGCGAAAAAGCGCGTACTTGTTCTGTTCACTTCTTCTTCTTCTTCTTCTTTGTCGTCGCCTTCGTGAGGAGTTTCAGATCTCACTTTGGCTTCAGCATTTCTTCAGATCGATCTCTAGGGTTCTTCACCAATGGCGAAGATTCGGCACTCTCGTCTCCAGTCTCGAAAGTCTACCTCTTCGTCGACGCTCATCTTCACGATGCTCGTCTTCTTCTTCTTCGTCGTTGTCACTCTCGTCACCCTCGGAATCCTCTCCGTTCCAAGCAGCTCCGGTGACTCCTCCACCCCCAAACCCAACGATCTCAGCTCCATTGTTCGCAGCAGTGTCGATAGGTACACAATTTCTCTTCCAATTCAGGAAATTTCGACGTCTTTTGACTCTTTTTTCTTTTTCTTTTTCCTGAATTTGGATGTTTGGTGGTTTTGGTGATTGATTAACAGAAACCATGGAGATGAGGGGAATGGGGAACGCTGGGTCGAGGTCATCTCCTGGGAGCCTAGAGCCTTCGTTTATCATAACTTCTTGGTGAGCCTTTTTTTTTTTTTTTTTCAGTAAATGAAAAAAATTCTTAACTTTTTGTTTAATTTTGCGTTTTTTTTTTCTCCTTCCGTTTGCAGTTGCTAATTTTATATGAATTTTAGTCAATTTGATCAAAATGTACTCAAATTTGGTGATATTTCTAGAGGTGTCATTTGGTTTTTCTCATACATTATTAAGAGAATTGACATGGTTAGTAAAACATGGTGATTAAGGCGATGATCAATTTGTTCTGATTAGTGCATCCCTGAATCCATAGAGGTGGGATGGATGTTTAGGATAAAAAAGAAACACCTCTTGGTTTGAATGCTATTCCTGCATGGATGCATACATCTTAATGGGTGTCAAAAACTTGTTAGAGAGGAAATCACGGCTTTCTATGCGTCCGCGTCCATTATCCTCGTTTAACCGATCAGTCAGAATAATGTTACCAATGCGGGGGTTCTTTCTTTTTTTGTTTTTTTGGCCCCTTTAATTCAGTTGAGTTTCCATCAGCATTTTGATTTGATAAATATAGTCACTAACTGCTTGGTTGGTTGGCTAATTTTGGCAGACCAAGGAGGAATGTGAATATCTCATCAATCTTGCCAAGCCTCACATGAAAAAGTCAACAGTTGTTGATAGTGAAACTGGGAAAAGCAAAGATAGCAGGTTCGTGTTTATTGCCGTTGTTCCCTTAGCCAACAGAAATGTATTTTGTGATTGGAGTTTCTATTGCTTTTCGTCGGACTCCATTGCTCTTCAACCCCGTACTATCATGCCTGACACGGTTAGTTTACCTTTATTGTACATAGGGTACGCACAAGTTCTGGAACATTCCTGGCTAGAGGACGTGATAAAGTTATAAGGACCATTGAGAAAAGAATTGCTGATTTTACCTTTATACCTGTTGGTATGTAATCATGTCTTCCTTTCTCTTTTGATTTATTTGTATCTTTTTTTTTTTTTCCCCAAAATGAAATTTGTCTACGAAATTGAAGGTAGTAATTCACTTGCTGTAACTGTTTGCCCTCTCTTTTTTGTTGTAACTTTATTTTATGTTTATCTTAACTCAGTAGTGTCATATAATTCTAAAGTTCTGATTAGACCTACAATGCAATATACAGAGCATGGCGAAGGACTTCAAATTCTCCACTATGAGGTTGGACAGAAATACGAGCCTCACTATGACTATTTTCTTGACGAATTCAACACTCAGAATGGAGGTCAGCGTATGGCTACACTTCTTATGTACCTGTGAGTGACTAACATGTTTTCCTAAACTTGGTTCTTGTATAGTTTACTTGGTTTTATTTTTTTAACACTTTCTTCTTCCACCGTGGTACAGCACAGATGTTGAGGAAGGGGGCGAGACAGTCTTCCCTGCTGCAAAAGGGAATTTTAGCTCTGTGCCTTGGTGGAATGAGCTATCTGATTGTGGAAAAAAGGGACTCTCTGTCAAACCTAAGAGGGGTGATGCATTGCTTTTTTGGAGCATGAAGCCTGATGCATCTCTAGATCCATCCAGTTTACATGGTTAGTCAATTTATACAAAAATTAAAAGAACAATCAATATTCTTGAATTTGTAGTTCTACTTTAAATCACTTTTGTGCTGAAATGAAGAAAGAGGGATAACACCGCTTTGTTAAAGGCTGATAAAATAACTTCCTTAAAAAGGTTGTTTATTACGGGGCCATCTGTCATCAATGATATATATTTTCTCCGGGTTAATTTCAGGTGGCTGCCCTGTGATTAAGGGAAACAAGTGGTCAAGTACCAAATGGATGCGCGTCAATGAATACAAGGCTTGAAATACTAAGGTAACGTCCCTTGCTTAATTATGTCTACAATATAACAGTACATGTATGTTTTCAAGTCTTGTATGATCAAGTAAAATAGGAACTCCATTTCTTTTTCAATTATTAGCAATGACGATTGGGTGATTTGGTTTAGGATAAACCTAATTACAGTGTAGTCTGGTGTTGTTGAAGAATATTGGGCGGTTGCAAGTGGCCTTTAACCTGGTGTTAACGCTTGTCTGCATTACACTGTTTATGTACTTAAATTGCCTAAAGTTTTCTTGCGACTATTCCTGGCAGAAACACTCGATATTATCTTACTGCTGTACTTTGTTCCGAATCGCAAGCCAGAGCTCCAGCGGTAGTGAACTTCACTTCTTATTTGTTTGTAGGCCACTTGCACCTTTTATGCTTCACGCCGTGGGACTTCGGTGCATACTGTTGCTCTGCTAACTCACATTTTTGTTTGATGTTGTTTTACTTATTGTTACGATACACAATCTGATAAAATAAAAGTTGAAATGTCCCTTTGTGGCAGTTATGAGTCTCGAAAAGGTTTAGGAATGGAGATGTTGATAGAAAATTGCCAATACTACCCAGTCTAAAGAAGAGCTTGTATTTAAGATGACAAAGACATATTGGTATTCTTTCTTTTCTGCTCAAGATAAATCAGTTCTCTTTCACTTGATAGAGAAGTTTTAATGTTTTGTCTAGCTATTCAGTCCACTCCTCCAAAAACTTCAAATGGTGGCCCTTGTTTTATTTATTTATTTATTTTTTTTTTTTGGAGCATTCACGTAACCTTCAGTTTTCATCAAGGATCAATTGCGTGAAAATACGAGGATTCACGTCACACACTGAAATGGTTTGAGAAAATTGTGAAAACAACCTCTCAAAGGTGCATGTTCCGTAATGCTTGAAATTTTGAATTTTTTTTTCCTTCATTTGACTATTTTTTTTCTTTTACTCTATGATAAAAAAAAGGTTAAAAATACCCTGCAAATCCGACTCACGTCTCTATTTTTTCTCACAACAGCTCTCTATCTCTGTCTATTTCTTAACCGTCCCTTTCGCCCCCATTTCCATCTCTCTTTCCTCTCCCTTCACACCGTTCCTTCTCTCCATCTACCCCCTTCTCTCCTCTCTCCTTGCGCCCCATCTCTGCTCCCTCTTTCTTCGCACCTCCATGCTGCTGGTGTCGAGCACGCGTTCTATCTCAATCAGACCGCAATCTCTCGCTGTTCCCATCTCTCCCTGGCTTTCCTTGACGTCCGTGCTCTCAAGCACTCATATTTTATCATATTTTTTAAAAATATTCAATGAGATTATTCCATGTGTTAAATGAATTACCTAAAAGAATCTGCGTTGTTTAATTTTCGAGGACAATCGTGTATAGGCTAAAGTAAAACATGCCTAAAAAAGAGTTCCTGTGGATTTTCTTGAATACACGAAAAATTGAAGAACAAAATTTCTGCCACAAGAACATCTGCCTTGAAACACCATTTGAATAATGAAAAATAATTGTATTTTCGATCAACGCTAATTTTGCTTAAAAATCTCAAATCAGGAGAGGCCGAGATGGTGGAATTTTATCTAAGGAAAAAAGCAAAGATGTCACCATATTACTTCTCCTAGTCTTCTTCTGAATAAATGATGTAAGGTTTTACACAATATCATAATCGAAAAGGAATCAGTATATTAGAATACCGTAATTACCCCAATCGAAAAGGTATCAATAGAACTATCAATATTTACTTCCTATATGAACATGATCTTATCATCAAGCTAACACTACAGCCATCCTAATTGCTCTTTCCAACCTACAAAAAATTTCATCGCAACGGTAACGGAATAATCAAACATGAGACTTCAGATTTCAAATATCAATGCACCGAAATCAAATTGTTCCATGAAAGCGCCTTTGCACCAACCATCAAGCCATAACATAAAAGCAATAAAAAACTAGTGATTTTATGGATTGTGGCCTGAAATTGAAAATTCTGCGCCAACTTTTTTTTTTTTTTTTTTTTTTTTTGGCTAAAGGAAAATTCTGCACCAACTTTAATAGTCAATTCCCACCCAAGTGACCAAAGTTCCTTCATTATTTTCCCCAATTTTTTTTTGGGTGATCATAAATATTTTTCCCCATTTGCTAGAGAGCATGAAAGTTCCTTTATTTGAAAAATAGCTGGGGCCAGCTCTAAAACTGGCAACCAGTCCGCGATTATTTAGGGGGAGGAATTGAAATGATGCTGAGCTCTCCAAACAACACGCCAATTCAGTGTTTTGAGCTGATCAAATTCCTGATGACATATGGCAAAATTCCTCCGTGGTCAAAGTAAGCAAGTTCAACCTGCGTCAAAGTATCCAGAAGTCGGTTGTAAGATTGCGAAAATATTAATTACATCTTGACAACAATGCCAAGAAACATGCAAAGAATGATTAGACTCGGCTGTATTACCTCTGTATCAAAACGTAATGTACATGTGAATGACTTGCCATTGTCCGTCACCACAGCGATGTCTTGACCAGGTCTAATTTCACTCACGCTGTTCGGAAGATCAATGGTGTATCGTTCATGGCCACTTAATCCAAAAGTTTCCGCATCCTCACCGGGCTTAAAACACAAGGGAATGATGCCCATGCCCACCAAATTGCTTCGGTGAATCCTCTCAAAGCTCTTTGCTATGACAGCTTTCACACCCTGAAACAGAAGTGTAGGTGGATTATAAGCATTATCTCGTTCAAAAGACATTTGGACAACATATAGATCTGGAAGTTATCAAATGTTGTACCAGTAGCATAGGACCCTTGGCAGCCCAATCACGAGAACTTCCACTTCCATACTCCGCACCAGCCAAAATAATTGTATCATGTCCTTCACTCTTGTACCTCTGTAGTGATCAAACAAAAGTTGTTTAAACAGAAATCCTATAAAAACCTATGAGAAATCACTGATGAATATAAGTGCAAATTCAGGGCACTTCACAAGACACTAGCTGAGAGCATAGAAAGTGAACATTTTCTACGAAAAGAACAAAAACTTATTTAGGCCCAACTGATATTGAAGAACCCTACTATAGATATGGAGAAATATGAGGTCGTTACCACTGCAGTGTCAAACACAGACAGTTTCTCCCCAGTGGGAATGTGAATCGTCTTAGGACCAACTTCTCCTTTCAATAGCTTGTTGACAAGGCGAATGTTTGCAAAACTGCCCCTTGCCATCACCTCATCGTTACCACGTCGACTTCCATAGGAATTGAAATCTCTTCTATCAACCCCGCGCTCCAAAAGGTACTTGGCTGCAGGACTGTCCTTGTGGATGCTACCAGCGGGAGAGATGTGATCGGTTGTAATACTGTCTCCAAAGTTGAGCAAGCAGTAAGCATCCTTCACTCCATGTGGTCCGGGAGGAGACATAGTCATATCCTTGAAATAGGGCGGTTCATGTATATAGGTTGACTTGGGGTCCCAGGCATAGAGAGTGCCAGAAGGTACAGATAACTGATTCCACATAGGGTTTCCTTGGGTAATTGCTTCATACGTAGCCTTAAACATGTTGGGAAGTACACTGGATTGCACAACCTGAAAAAAAGCACACGAACGCAACACGATTAACTTATAATCCTTGAAGCATAGATGACAATCCAATAACTATTTATGCAGTCTCACCTCTGCTACTTCTTCATTGGATGGCCAAATCTCCCTGAAAAAGACCTCCTTTCCATCTTTCCCCAACCCAATTGGCTCCGTTTCAAAATCAATATCCACCTGCAACATCGCCCAAAAAGGAATATATGCACATGAATAACATGAGATTAGCAGCACGACGGTATATAAGACACAAATATTGATCCGCCGATGTATGTGTCTAAGCTGCATACCGTGCCAGCAAGGGCGTAGGCAACCACGAGGGGAGGAGAAGCAAGGTAATTAGCCCTTGTTAGAGGATGCACACGACCCTCAAAGTTCCTATTTCCAGACAATACAGCTGCAGCTACTATATCTGTAAAATTAGACGAAATCAACAGTTTTATCACTTTCAAAAATCCAACAAGCAGCATGTAAATAAGCACCAACTATTAAAAGATATGTACCATTTTCAGTGATAGCTGCTCCCACTGCTTCATCAATATCTCCGGAATTCCCAATGCATGTGGTGCATCCATATCCAACAATATGGAATCCTAGCTCATTCAAATATTTCTGCAATCCACTGTTCAATAATGCATGTTTCAATCAGATTGAAAAGGAGATAAATTTCTTAGTATGGTATTTTTAGATTAGGGGGAAAAAAAAAAAAAAAAAAAAAAAAAAAAAAAAAAAAAAGAACCTTTTCTGCAAGTATTTGGTTACAACACCAGAGCCTGGAGCAAGACTAGTCTTAATCCATGGCTTAACCTGAGAAGTAATAGCAAATCTTGAGCTACAATTAGTTTACATAAAAGAATTCACAAAATTATCCAGATTTCTGAGACTTATACGCAGACCAAAATCTCTAGGCTTCGAAGTTAGAACTACTGACTATCTTTTTTCCCCCCTCTTTAATGATGAACAATACGATCAAGCATGAAACAAGAACAAAAAGTAGAAAGCTAACCTCCAATCCTAGTTCACGAGCTTTTTTTGCAACTAAAGCAGCTCCAAGCATTACACTAGGATTTGAGGTATTTGTGCAACTTGTAATAGCTGCTATGACAACATCTCCATGCCTAAGTTGTGCTGGGGTCCCGTGAAACAAAAACTCTACAACCTTACTCTGTGACTCTTTTGGTACAGCAAAACCCTGCAATAGCACGCAAGAAAGATAAGCACAACGAGAAGAGGGGAACAATTTATGCCATTAGACCAGATACAAAGTCTGAAATTCGCTATAGTCTTAATACAGCATGCGGAAATGGATTTTTGAAAAGTGGAAAATTTCATAGCAATGTGACATCTATGATACCAACAATACCGTACATAAAATGAAGCCAAGTTTAAGCAAGATCCTAAGCCTTTCCCTAGGCAGTAATTTTGTTTTGACACACGGAACAAAAAACTTCACAATTAGTTCTGAGTTACTAGTGAGTGTGACATTCTTTTGGTTCTCAAGCAATTTCAAGAGTCAATTGAAATTTAGTTAGTCTGTAATTTGAAAAGAAATTCTCACCTTGAACCCGACCCTATTATCGAGGCATGCATGCCAATCTGCTTTCATTTCCTTCAAAGGAACGCGATCATGTGGTCTGGAAAAAGTAACCACCCGAGAGTCACCTTATGAAAAATGTGAATTTCATAACTGAAGCTTAAATGAGTGTATATCAGCAAAATATATCAAAAAACCTACCTCTTTGGACCTGACACACAAGGTTCCACATCCTCTAGATTTAACTCTAGATAAGAGGAATACACTCTCTCAACCTGGGGCTGAGTTCAGGCAACAATGCTTGGTCAGAAACCATATGTGAAACAATAGTTACGACATTAGGGTTTTTTGCTCAAGGCAGTTTAAATGACTTACCTCACTATAGTCCACAAACATCTTATTAGCCCGTAAATATGATTCTATCATAGAAATCTACATAAATACAATTCATCAGCATGTGAAGAAAGTAAAATAATTTTGTCAAGTTTTTTTGAAAAATTATATACCGTATCATCACTTCTGCCTGTCAGTTTCAGATATTGCAGAGTAACATGATCCACAGGAAAAAAGCCCATGGTTGCACCATATTCTGGAGACATGTTAGCAATAGTGGCACGGTCTGCTAAAGACAATTCACTCATTCCTTCTCCTGCAAACAGGAATAGACAGGAAAAATCATTGGGATGAATACTCAAAGAAATTGCAGCTGCAAGAAACTAACTGTTAACGGTACTGATATCACAAGAGAAATATCGTTGTATTTGTGGACTCACCATAAAACTCCACAAACTTGCCAACGACCCCATGCTTCCTCAGCATTTGAGTTACTGTCAGAACCAAATCAGTAGCTGTCACACCATTTCTCAACTTTCCCGTCAATTTGAATCCAACCACACCCGGCAAGACCATGCTCATGGGCTGCGTCCAGAGGAAACAAACAGATTAGTATGTCCAGATAAAAGTTGTAGAACAAGCAAGTGTAATATAGCAGAATCGAAGAAACACTTCATACAACAAAAATAAAGAAGGGAATGGATATTGCAAAGATCTCATCCAGAGACATATACATACATGGCTTGTCTCAATGAAAAATACAGGAATGATATCAAAATGATGATAAAAACAAGTAATGTTATCATGGAAATTAAGCAGTCAGTTACCTGTCCAAGCATTGCAGCTTCTGCTTCTATACCACCAACTCCCCAGCCAGCAACACCCAGTCCATCAATCATAGTTGTATGTGAATCTGTACCAACAACACTGTCAGGGTAAAGCAGGCCACCTCTGTTGAAAACAACTCTGCCAAGATATTCCAAGTTAACCTGTAGTTGAGCATTATAACACCCATTATTCCATGCCGGTGTGCAGGGAGAGCAAAAAGAAATAAAGAACATTGTACAAATGATAAAGCTACAAAGCTGCAAATCATTGTGGAATTACCTGATGGACTATCCCCGATCCCGGAGGAACAACAAGCATGTTATCAAACGCATTCGATCCCCATTTGAGAAAACCGAACCGCTCTTTGTTTCTCCGGAACTCAAGTTCCATATTGGCCTGCACTGCGTTCTCTGACCTTGCCACATCCACCTGGACAGAGTGATCAATGACAAGGTCTACTGGAACCTGCATCATGCAAATGCCAACATATACATAAAATCTCCATACTTCTCCACCAGAATTGAATAAAGTGCATTTGTGAGAACTTGTTAAGACAAATAAACATTAAGCAACAGCCCATTTGATTCCATACATGGAAATATAAATTCTACTCACCAATGGGTTAATCTTGTTAGAATCACCGCCTAATTTGTTCATAGCATCCCTCATGCAAGCAAGATCAACGACAGCAGGTACACCAGTAAAATCCTAAGAAACATTTGTCAGCATATTCAGAAACTACTTAAACAATAAATGTAGAGGATCACGTGTACGAGTGAGTAGATTTACCTGAAGAAGCACCCTAGCAGGTTTGAATGGGATCTCAACCTGTTTGGGACTGGTGTTCTCCCAATCAATAATCTTTTCAACATCCTTACTCTTAACTTGAAACTCATCACAGTTGCGAATGGCCGACTCAAGAAGAATCCTAATCGAGTACGGTAGTTTCTCTAAAATGCAAACATTAATCTCCATCACAAGCATGATCTGAAAATATAAATAACGTAAAATTCTGTTCGATGACTGAAAGAAGATTGATTTGATCAAGATGCTTCGTTTGGCCACAGAATGACAAACATGCACGTAAACGTATGCTATTTTCAATGTCATAATGTTTTCTACGGTATCTCTCACTAAACAACCACAAACAGATACGGGTAAGTAAATTCCATAAAGTACTTTCCAAAAGCATTTCCTACAGTTTCTCGCTAAGCGTACAGATGCTTACGATTCAAGACAGAATCCTAATCCACTATTGAAGTTGTGTTCAAAAATCAAATCTCAATCACAAAGGAGATGCCAAATCAAGGGGGAAAAAAAAAAAACAATCTTTTCAAGTAGAATTCTATTCGAGAACTAACGTCTATCGACTGAATCAGGATGCTCCATTAGGCCACAAAGAATAACAGACACCACTTAAATCATACAATCTTCAAAACTTTCTTAAGATTTCCTACAGTTTCTCACTAAAAAAACACAAACACCAAGCTCAATCACAAGTAATACACAACATAGAAGCAACCAAAAAAAAAAAAAAAATCCGCGTAAAATTATGTTCGATAACTAAAAGAAGGTCGATTCGGTCAAGATGCTCCATTGGCCACAGAACAACAGACACAAACGTAAAAGCACACCAATTTCGAACCGTCTCAACATTTTCCCACTGTTTCTCACTAAACAAACAGAACTTACCGATTCTAGGATCGTTGAGAGCTGGCAAGCTATAGTACTTGCCGAATTCGCCGCCGTCGGGCTTCTCAAGTGTCTTCAAAATGCTCTTGAACGGGTTTTCACTCGCTGCGGTCAAACAAAAACCATCAAAAAACAACACGTCAAACACCTGAACAAGATTTTCTCGAGAAAATTTCAATGTAATCAGAAGAATTCGGAACTAAAACTGAATCAGTGGCAACGGTACCCATAGTGATGGTGATCCGAATTCGAAGAAAAACCAAAAAGACAGATGAAGATCGGTCCCTCGGAGAGCGAGATCCAGAGACAGAGATGAGGGAGTAATCAGAGTGGGTAGGGTTTTGTGGGGGTGGTTGAATGTTTGATTTAGGGAGAGAAAGTAGAGAGACAAAGGAAGGGAAATGATGAAGCTCGAAGAGGTGGAAGTGACGTGTCTCTTTCTTTGTCCCTTTTTTTTTTTAATGAGAATATACAGTGAGACTTGTCAGAATCCTACGTGGATCCGTTTG
>JAFMPE010118924.1:10368-22458 GCA_024759925.1 Ficus religiosa | reverse complement strand
TACTTTATTTATTTTAATTCATTCTTTTTACTCTTTTTAATTTTTTAAAATAAAAAATTACATAATTTAATTTTACTTTCTTAATATCATAATGATTATTTTACTTTTAATTAATAGTATGATAATAAATAAAAAAATAATTTTTTTTAATTTTTGAAGACACAATAAATAAAGGGGTATATAAGTAAATTTATAACAATTCATTTCGATTCTGAATTCAAGTAAATGTATAAATGAGACTCATAGTGACTCCAATTCTGAATCCTAAAACCAAGTAAACAACTTATTCAGATTCTGAATCCTTACTCCCAATAATTTTCATCTCAAATCATACTCATTTCAATTCATGTTAACTTAAATTATGCGTAAGTAAATAAACCCCAAGAGTATTAGAGTGGACTTTAGAGTAGTTTCTTTAAATTTTTTTTTTTNNTATTCAGATTCTGAATCCTTACTCCCAATAATTTTCATCTCAAATCATACTCATTTCAATTCATGTTAACTTAAATTATGCGTAAGTAAATAAACCCCAAGAGTATTAGAGTGGACTTTAGAGTAGTTTCTTTAAATTTTTTTTTTTTTGAAATTTAGTTTGTAGTTTTCGCGAACTTCGTTTTTTAGGTACTATTTTATTTGGTGGGAAAATTTTTGTTTAGAAGTATATCCAATCCAAGTGATAGTCTGTGTGTGCGTGAAAGCGTTTTAAAAAAACACAGAGGTGAGTGTGGGAAAGCGGAAGAGAAGAAAAAAGGGCAAAAGACGAGTGCTCAGGGTCAGTGAATAAATAAAGTGTATAAAATTAACTTTGTTTGGTAATATAACTTAAATTTAAAATTTTCATCTTAATTTTTATCTTTTTTTAAAAAATCAACAAAAATTATAACTAATTTTTAACAAGTTAATTAATTCAAACTTAAAAATTTCAACACAAACGGTTTATCAAACTGGAACCAAATTTATTTTATTTTATTAATGTTGTAATCCGTTTGTAATATTCTAATAAAACTAAAGAAAAGAAAAGAAAAGAAATACACCATTTTCTCTATTTTTCTTCTTCACATTTCAATTCACAACAACAACACTCAAAACGACACACCCAAAGCCGAAGCCAAAGCCCCAAAAACCAAAAACAAACCAAACAAATCCACTCTCCACTCTCAACTCTTGCCTTCAGGTTCTTCTTCTTCTTCTTCTTCTGTATTTTGTTTTTTGTTTTTTTGTTTTTTGTTTTTTTTGTTTTTTGGTTTTCAAAAATTGAAAAAAAAAAAAAAGAATATATTTACATTTTTTATCGGCGTTAGCACTCAACAATCACTTGGAAGACGAGGATTTTGCAGATCTTGGTTTTTCCATCTCATTTCGGAGGCAAACTGGTTTTTCTCGCGACTGCGCCAAAGAAATTGCTATTATTTATTTTATTTTTTTTAGAATTTTTTTTTGAGTAAATAAATCCCACACGTTCCAAGCCCTCGAGTGAAATTGGGATTAATTAGGTGTTTCCAAATTGTGAATTTCCTGAGTTCGTCTCAATCTCGTTCTTGTTTCCGGATCCACTTCGGGAATATTCCATTCCCAATCCAACAGCTTTTGGCCGGCAATATTAAATAAAAAAAGAAAAAGATTTTTTTTCACTTGGGTTTCGACGTTATTAGGTTTTTAAAATTTTTTTTTTCTCTATTTTGTTTTTGGTTTGCTTAATTGCTTAGAAAATGTCTTGAAAATGAGAGGAAAATTTGTTTTTCTGAATCTTGGATTCTTGTTTCCCATTGTTCAGGACTGCGAGGAAGACATAATGTTGCTGTTCTGTTTAGCCTAGAACGAGGTAAGCTTCGAAATTCGAGAAATGTTGGAATGATTTTGTCGTATTTCTTTCTTTTGGGCATTTAGTAAAAATGGTGGAGAAGAGAGAAGGGAATGAGTGGTGGTTTGAATTCTTTTGAATAGGATGAGGTTTGATTGTTGGTTTTCTCAGGTGTAGGAGGGTAGAGTAGGTTAGAGAATGGCTGACACCAACTCCGTCGATTTGATTCTCGACTTTCTGCGGAGAAATTGTTTCACAAGAGCCGAGGCAGCTTTGCGTGGTGAGCTTAGTAATCGCCCTGATTTGAACGGCTTCCTTCAGAAGCTTACGTTAGAAGACAAGGATCCTTTGGGTAATTCCTTGGAAGGAGAGAATGGGGACAAACCCGCTGTGGATAATCAAGGGTTTTCACATAATGCTGGCGAAGTTTCGAAGGATGTTATTGTGAAAGAGATACAATGTGGGACTGGTAGAAATGGGTCTGAAAGCAAATGGAAGAATGCCGCTTCAACTGGGGAGCGGAATAAAGGGAATGAAGTGGCTGGGACTAGTGACAAGGGCTTTACTTTTTATAAAGGTTCAGAGGACACTGTGCTCGATTTGTATTCATGGAAGTTTAGTTCTAGCAATGGTACTACAAATCAATATTCTGGAGGTGATGAATCTGCTGAAACTGGGAAAAGTATTGCAGAGTCTGGTGATGATGCTGGTTTTTCTGGCGAAAAGAAAAACTCTTGGGTTGGAAGTAGCAGTAAAGTTGTTGCCGAACCCAAGTATGACAAAACCCAGATTAGTGAACCGAAGGTACTTGATCAGCAGCCTAAGACTAGTAGTGGTTCATACTTTAAAGAGAACTTCACTGATAATCTATGGTCAAGGAGCGAGGAAGCTTTGAATTCATCTTCAGACACGTGGAAAGACTGTTCTGTCAAGACTGTTTTCCCGTTCCCTAAGGTAGATGTTTCAACAAGTAATTATGGTGCTTTGGCTTCCGACAAGAAGGAAGGAAAGAAAAAAGCAGAGGTGGCAGATGTTAGGGCAGCAATAAAGGAGCAGGTGGATGAAGTGGGGAGGGCTCTATTCTTGGGTAAGTCGCAAGGAAGTTCCGAGCAAAAGACCATTAGCAGCTTAGTTTTTCCACTTGTGTCAGAAAATCAGAAAGAAGAGTTACCGAGGTTGCCACCTGTTAAACTCAAGTCGGAAGACAAGTTATTGAATGTTAATTGGGAGGAAAAGTATGATCGAGATGGTCCTGGTACAAAACTCAGCAGTGATAACCCTCTGCTTATAGGGTCATATCTTGACGTCCCTGTTGGCCAAGAAATTAACTCTGCAGGTTAGTTCATATGATGGACTGGATATTGTATCTTTCATTAATTGCATTCACTGTTAAACATTTGTCTCTGCAGCTATTTCTTGTTTCTAGGTAGGGTAACCCGTATCCTCATAATGTCTCAATAAAATAGCAGAGGCATCTCTGTCCATGTCTGCTCGGTATAGGATTTTTTGGAATAGACTTCTATAATTGAGTGAAAAGTTTAGTTTGCAAACAAGTAATAGGGTTTCTGTTAACATGCATATTTATTTATTTATTTATTTTTTTGCTGATAAAAATTGTGTCAGAATGAACCGAACGCCTTGCTGTTTTCAAATTGCACATTTCTTAAGCATGATAACTGATTGATTGGTACTGTACTTATTATAACCTTCTGTCCTCATTATGTTGTGACAACATGCAGCAGCATCCTTGGTCGTATGTGTTTGAAATAGGCTTTTCAAAATAGATTCAAGTACTTGTAGCTTGTATATAGGAACTTCGTGTCAAAAACCTAGCATTGTTTATGCTGTTATTTATATGCATGTTGATATGCTTAAAATAGCTATCTTTATTGGGTATTTATTCCTGTCAATTTAAGCATTAAACTGCTATTTTGTGATAATGGTTCAGGTGGGAGGAGGATGGCCGGGTGCAGTTGGTTATCAGTAAGTCAGGGGATAGCGGAGGATACTTCTGATCTGGTTTCTGGTTTCGCCACTGTTGGTGATGGGTTGAGTGAATCTGTTGATTATCCAAATGAATACTGGGATTCTGATGAGTATGACGATGATGATGATGTGGGATACATGAGGCAACCTATTGAGGATGAAGCCTGGTTTCTGGCTCATGAAATTGATTACCCAAGTGACAATGAAAAAGGAACTGGGCATGCAAGTGTTCCGGATCCGCAGGAAAGATGTCAAAACAAAGATGAGGATGATGATCAATCTTTTGCTGAGGAGGATTCTTACTTTTCTGGTGAGCAATACTTTCAAGCAAAAAATGTTGAACCAGTTACTGCTTCAGATGATCCTATAGGGCTATCGGTGACAGAACTATACGGTGGGAATGATGATAATGACTTAATAGCTCAGTACGATGGGCAGTTGATGGATGAAGAAGAACTGAATTTGATGCGTGCAGAACCTGTTTGGCAGGGCTTTGTTACTCAGACAAATGAACTTGTCATGTTAGGTGATGGTAAAGTTTTGAATGACAGTGGAAGGCAGCGTCTAGACGATATTTGCATGGAAGATGATCAGCTTGGTTCGGTGAGATCGATAGGCGTAGGAATCAACAGTGATGCTGCAGATATTGGAAGTGAAGTAAGGGAAAGTTTGATTGGAGGCAGTAGTGAAGGGGACCTAGAATACTTCCGGGATCATGATGTTGGATTTGGTGGATCCAGGCAATCTCATCACGATTCAGACACGAAATACATCACCGACAAAAAGAAAATTAGTAAGCAAGAGTCGAAAACATTTGTTGGTGGGAATAGTAAAGGTGCGGCTACTGGGATGAAAAATCATACAGATGGGGGATTCTCATTTCCTCCACCATTGAGAGATGGGCAGCTTGTTCAGGCAAGCTCTAGTAAATCTTTGTGGTCGAACAATGGTAATGCTATTGCTGGTGACGATACTGATGAGTGTCAGAATGATTTAATGAGGTCCGATGACATGCTAGCTTCATGGAGGCGGAAGAGCAGCGATTCTTCACCTGTCAAGAGTTCCAGGGATGACGATAATGCTAATGCCGCTAGGTCCACTAATTCTTCTCCCTCAACACTCTCAAATTATGCTTATGCTGAAAGAGAGCATGGTGAGCAAGAAGATGATGAAAAAGCTGGTGTTGCAAGGGAAGAAGATATAGCAACATCACTTGAGGATGAAGAGGCAGCTGCTGTCCAGGAGCAAGTGAGGCAAATTAAGGCTCAAGAGGAAGAATTTGAAACCTTCAACCTTAAGATTGTACACAGGAAAAACAGGTACCCACACACACACACACACACACACACATATTTGAAACTGTTTCCATGCATCAGAAATATAGACTGATTGATTTTTTAGTCGGTGTTCTTTACCAGTATTAATTTTTCTTACTTGGAGTTGGGTGTGGATGCGTATTTCGTAGGTTTCCATGAACCTAATATATTGGAAAATTCTATTCAAGATACTGTTACATATTTCATAGGTTTTTCTTACATGCTAGGGAGAATGTCTTTATCTATGGTAATTTCCCCAGTCGTCTAAAAGGAGGGAGGAATTTAAAAATAATGACGAAGAAAGAAAAAGTACTTAGTTTCATGTAGTTTCATTAGGTGCTTTTTTATTCGGGGTGTACACAAATAAATTTGGGTGGTACGTGTGTCCAAATGGTTATTTAGCTTATCTCGTGTGTGAAACCTATGCTACTTGTCAAGGTTTTAAAAGGCGAAAACGGGAGTCAAGGCATTTTGTCTAATCGTGGCAAGGTGTAAGCATCAAATAATAATCAAAATAAACTCATAAAATTGAACTAACATGCCATAAACATTCAACACATAAATTTAGTTCATCTGGAAAAAGAAAGAAAGTGTGATAGCCGAGGAACACAGTCAAATCTTAGTCTTTGTCTAATACTCTTAACTTCTAAATGAGACTAAAGATAACAAACTGAAGAACCGTTGGTCAGTCGCCAAAGTTGCTGGTGTGCAGGAGCTGCTGCTGCTCAGTCACCGAACTGGAGGAGTTGCTGCTGGAGTTGTTGAAGATGGAGCTCGATGTGGGAGGGGAATGGCTAGGGCCAAGTAATATTTCTAGGATTTAAGCTTATAACTCTTTTATAAATTTACAAGTAAGCAGCCAAGACCCGGGTAAAAGATGGGCTGCCATTCTTTAGAAAAAGACTTTTCCCTCACCCATTTCTGCTTCTTTCCACTTAAACCCCCCTCTTTCCTTTTGTCCTTCTTATTCGCTTTCTAACTCTGCTAACCTTTTCCTCTAATCAGTTTTGTTCTCTAACTAACTCCTAACAACTTCTACTAATCAGTTGGACTACTAGCTAATGAACATATTGACAAATTCTACAAAAGAAACAAATACATAAAATTACAAAAGGTCCCTTTGACTCGAAGATAACGTGGAAATGGTGTGTCTTTAACCTTCTTAGTAAAGAAACTCTTAAGGGAATGTAAAATTGGTTCAATTTTAAGAAGATCCTCATTATGGGTTTATTAATGTGAAGAACATTACTATCCTTGATCACTGTTTCATGCTAGTGCTGCTAAAGAAAGACTGCTTCCCATCTAATTGACTATCTTTTTCTGTTGGTCAGAACTGGATTTGAAGAGGATAAGAATTTTCATGTCGTCTTAAATTCAGTGATAGCTGGTCGCTATCACGTTACCGAGTATCTTGGGTCTGCTGCGTTCAGCAAAGCTATACAAGCACATGACCTGCATACTGGCATGGATGTTTGTGTTAAGATTATAAAGAACAACAAGGACTTTTTTGATCAAAGCTTAGACGAGATCAAGCTTCTCAAGTATGTCAACAAGCATGACCCTGCTGACAAGTACCACCTCCTCCGATTATATGACTACTTTTATTATCGAGTAAGTTACTGTTTCTTGTACTTGCATTCCCAAGTGAATGAGATAGTTATTTATTTATTTATTTTTCACAAACTACCTTAGTGTTATGGTTTTTAGCTGTCTTATGGAAATAGGAACTATAAACCCAAAATTTTTCTTACTTGTACCTTTTGTGATAGTGCTTGAAGGTGGAGCTGGATGTCTAATTTGTTAAAAACTAGAATCGACTTTAGAAAGAAATAAATGTGTATATATGTACATAATATGAGTTATACAGATGCAAGAAGAAATATATTTCCCACGCTTACTATGTTGCAAGCATTGAATTTAAAGAATACTTGAATTGTAAGATACCTTTATGGACAATGACATTCAGTTATTGGGTTTTGCTGTTATCATACAAGTAGTCTATTATTCATGAGCCGACCTGTCTATTTGCAGGAACATTTGCTAATAGTATGTGAACTTCTCAAGGCAAACTTGTACGAATTTCATAAATTTAATAGAGAATCAGGAGGAGAGGTTTACTTTACAATGCCAAGATTGCAGGTCTGTTGCATTCCCTTCCTACCGTCTCTCGTTGTCAAATTTTATCCTTTTTGCTTTTCTTTTTTCCTAAAGTTTGGAGAATTGTTTGTGCAGTCAATTACGATTCAGTGTTTAGAGGCTCTTCAATTTTTGCATGGCCTTGGACTAATTCATTGTGACTTGAAACCCGAGAATATATTGGTGAAAAGCTACAGTAGGTGTGAGGTAAAGGTCATTGATCTTGGGAGTAGTTGTTTCGAGACGGATCATCTCTGCTCCTATGTTCAATCGAGGTCCTATCGTGCCCCAGAGGTTATCTTGGGACTTCCGTATGATAAAAAGATAGATGTATGGTCACTTGGCTGCATCTTGGCAGAACTTTGTACAGGCAATGTAAGTGATTTTGAACACCTTGGATTATTATGAATTTCTTATTTTCTAGATTGATTGAGGAAATGTGAGATTATGTTGCATGCATATATGTATATGCTTTTTCAGGGAGTAATTACGGATGTATTTTGTTATATTTCATGTGACGGTAGATGAAAATAGGGCTATTACAGCATTTTGGAGACATGATTGGCTGTTTTCATCCTGAAATGGAAGGCTTGTTGAGTACTATTATCGAACAAGGCAATTGAAGAAATAACAAAATGTAGGAATAATAGGAAGCTAAAAAGGTGTTGGGTTGATTGTCTAAAGTTACCTAAAAAAAAAAGGTGTGAGGTTACCAGAATTTGTGGAGGTGGTTTCTCGATTTGGGTTTGATTTGGAGAGAATAAAGTGGAAAAAGAGGAAATTTGTAAGGTATTTTGAGTTTTAAGCATGTCGTGAACTGCAAAGAAATTCTCTCTCTCTCTCTCTCTCTTTTTTTTTTTTTTTTTTTTTTTTTTTTGTGGGGTTGGGGCCCCCCGGGGGGGGGGGGGCGCCGGGGGTGTGTGTGTGTGTGTGTGTGTTAGAATCTCAGGATGAGAAGTTAAAAACTTTTCTTGAGTGCTAGAGGAAAAAAATAATAATAAAAAAAGATATGGCGGATTTGCTTGTTTTTCTATGGGATGATTTTTGTTTTGTTTTTTAATCCCTTTGAAAGTATTAATAACACGATAAGTATATACAATTAGTTTTGCACTTTTCTGAAGGTTTCTTGTTATAGTATGTTTGGAACTAAATTGTGCATCAGTCGCTGCTTTTCCTTGATTTAACTTCTGAAAATTCTACCTCTTTTAATTTGTATGTCTCCATCAATTTATTACCATGCATGGCTGAGATCCATCGTATCATCACTGTGGATTTTGGTTTATGATGACTTGTGGTCTTTCTGTCTTCAGTGATCCATTCCTTGAATTGCATTATGTCCATTCATAGTATTTCACAACTGTTGTTGATTTGCATAAATTGGTGATGGCAAATATTGATTCTTCTTGCAGGTGTTATTCCAAAATGATTCACCTGCAACACTACTTGCACGTGTGATAGGAATCATAGGTCCTATTGAACAAGGCATGCTGGCCAAAGGACATGACACGTACAAATATTTTACCAAGAATCACATGCTTTACGAACGGAATCAGGTAATTACTATATTTGAAACTCTTTTATCTCCGACATCTTCGACATGAATTTGATTGGATTGGATGGATTTCAAAGGATTTTATACAACAATTGGATTGGATTGGATTGGATGATGGATGGTAAAATAATGTTGGTTTCAATCAAATGCCCACACCAAAAATTTTGGGGGTCTTTATTTTTCTCTTCTGAAATTTAATGGAAAATTTGGGAGATGGGGAGAAAAAATATTGAAGTTACATGGGAAAAAATTGTCGTTTTCTTCCTTATTTGGATGCTTTTTATAGTAGTAACTATTTGTACTAACAAAAGAAAATAGAGGAACGAATGAGTGGTGAAACTTCTTAATCGAATCGGCTGTTCCAGAGTTGTCTTTGTGGCAGTAAATGCTTTATAAGATATAGGCACGCAACATGGCACATAGATGAAATAATCTATTACAGTTATGTATTAAATAATGGCACATGGATGAAATAATCTCCTTTTTGCAAATCTAATTTTAAATATAAATACATGCACGCATGGATTTAAAATTTCTACGATTTGTTTTTATCGAGAAAGGACTGAAGATGGTGTTCTTGTCCATGTATTCAGGAAACTAGTAGGTTGGAATACTTGATACCCAAAAAGACATCCTTGAGACATCGACTTCCTATGGGGGACCAAGGCTTCATCGACTTTGTTTCTCATTTGCTCGAGGTAAACCCTAAGAAGCGACCATCAGCAGCAGAAGCTCTGAAGCACCCCTGGCTATCGTATCCTTACGAACCCATTTCGGCATGAATATTTTGGGGATTGCAGTGCGATGCTGCAGATGACTGATGCTTTCGTTAGAGTGTCCTACAAAAGAGGGGAGGAGCCCCATTACATTTGGTTGGTGGTCGCCAGAACTCATTTATCTATTTAAAAATGATTTCGGAAGAGATTTGCCCCCTTCACATTTCGACACAACGCGTTCGTTCAAAGGTGTTTTTGGCTTGTGGTTGGTGATACCCTCTTTTCCCTCTCCCCTCCTTGCCCTCACCCAGTTGCACTCCGGTTAACCGTAATCAGAATGTAATTTTTGCACGTGCTGTTTTACTAGGTTCTTTTGCTTTTTTTGGTTTGATGATGCTAGTGGAGGGGAAATCTTAAAAAATCCTTGTTGTACATGATGTTTGTGATAATTCTTTTTTAGGGTTATTTTAGTTAATATCTTTTGTGAAATATTTCTGCCTAATCCAGTTTTGGCTTGGCCTCTCTCTCTCTCTCTCTCTCTCTTTGTGCGCTTCATTTGTAACAGACAAATGTGCTTATTGAGCCTTGTGCTTCTCTTCTGTGTAATTTAATCTTCTTTATTTAGAGTCTCTTTTAGTAGTCACTAGTTCAGTACCCGTGTGCTGCACGGTAGAGATTTAAAAAAAAAAAAAAAGTGTTAAAAAGACAAAGTATAAAGATAAATAATATACATTAAAGGCAGTCGATTAAGATAGATAATATAATTACAATAAATTTAAATATTTAGTTTTTTTTTATACATTTAAATTTTTATTAAGATGTCAGAGTTATATATATTAGTATGCATATATATATTTATACACACATAAAGCATTAGAATATAAACTTTTTTTTCGTTGATTAAACTGGTGTCACTCATGATTAATTTTCTTTATTTTCTCTTCCGATTTATCATAATAAAAATATATAAATATTTATAGTAAATTGATTTTAGTGGCTGAAATAGAATTAAAATAATTTTTTTAATTTAATATGTAGTTATGTGTAAAAGATAATATTACCTAGTCTTTTTTTGTTTTGTTTTTTTTTTTTTTTACGGATCACTTGGAGATACAATTTGAACTTGTCATGGAGGAGATTGATGTTGAGGACTAAGATATTAGTACATATAATTATGTAATAATTAATAATGTATAAATATATATGTTCAATTTAAAAATTGAAAAAAAAAAGTGAGAAAATTTATAAATTGAAGATAAAATACAAATAGTAACGTACCTTGATTCCAATTCTTCAACGATTGGTTCGCTAAAAGTGAGCTGTTTTTTTTGCTATCTTCTTGCTTCCTAGTTGCGGTGTTTCTGGGTCAAAGGAGATTAATGATGGTGTAATTTCTTCAAAAGGTTCAGTTGTTGGTGCAGGTAATATTATTGGTTGGACATCATCATCAAAGCTTTTTGCAATGACTACATCAATGAAAGGACCTCAAAGATGAAATTAGATGACAAATATATTTGATATGCCTTTCAGTTGGTTGAGGATAAGAGGGATAATATTTGGATCACGTATCCTTCCTGGATTGTCAGTATAGAGTAAGGTTTATTTATTAATGATTGAACAGTCTTTTCAAACATGACAGTGTTCATTCCTAGTCTTCGATTCATGCATTAATTTTGTACCTGTTGGAAAGATTTAGAATTTATTTTATTTTTAATAATTTTGATATATATATATATATTTTATGATAAAGATAAAGAATATTACCAAGTGATTGACATTGTAGTTAAATATCTATTAGTATCACACCACCATGAGGTCTCTGATTGTTTTATTTGTCTGTACCATCTTGGACAGGCATTGTAGAACCAACCTTGGCTAGCATCTAGTTCAGTAACGGTCACTTTAATAGTGAATTTTGTATCCTGTTGGATAGATAAATAATGTTTACTAAATTATATTTTATATTTTATATATGATAGGTAAATATTTACCTAATTTTAATTTGGGTCTAGAGCTTGAGGTTCTGCGATTGTAGTTCGATTAATAGTTTTTTGTTCTTCCAATGATAATGGTTTTTTGTTGATCCATCAATAAAATCAATTCCATTGATAGAATGGCTGAATTTATAGAAAATTAATATATTAAGTGAAGTTAGTTTTTTTGAAAAATTAATAAATATAGATAATTGTGATAATTTATGAGTAAAGATTTGTAATACCTTTTTGGAATTTTTTGGTTTCAGCAAAGTCTAGATCAAAATAATATGAAATACTAGTAATGCTTGCAAAATAAAGTCGACCTGTATATGTATAATAGTAATAATTAATGATTAATGATATAAAATTTTAATTGTTTTTGTTTAAGAGAGGAAAAAAAATTATTTTTAGTTGTTGTATATATACTTATCCATATATTGTTTAGCTGTCATTGCTGTAAATGCTATTACAACTGGTTCAGGCATTATTTGAATTGCATTTTCATCAAAGTTTTCTACAGTTTCTCCCCAGAGAGTGACATTAAGCGTTTCTTCACTGTTGAATATAATAAATTTAAATAAACAATTTATTAATAATAAATTGTGAA